>CATIWJ010232339.1:0-27285 GCA_949640765.1 Croton laevigatus | reverse complement strand
TTTAGCTCACCAGTTGTTCAACTGTTTCTGAAGTTTTGAATTATGAGAGGATTTACCACCTTTGTCTTTGTAAGAATTTCTGGAACCATAACTCTTCTGTCCCCTTCGGGCAGCTGCTACAGCACGTTTTCTCTGCTTGTTCAGGCGCTTGTTCAGTTCAGCATCATTTGAATATTCATCCCCTTCTTCTTCCTGAAAATTGGAAAAAAAAATTATCATTGTATGTGCTTGTATATCACTGTCGATCCTCTAATGTTTAGAGAATAAGATATTAAATACCCCCTCCATTCAACTTGGAGAAAACTTTCAAATTCAACATTCAATTTACAGAGTAATTAGGCTTAGAGAAAGTAGAAATGTTTAGTTTATGTGTAAAATAATTGTAACATCTTTAATGAAATTTGGTACCTACACATTAACTATAAACCAAAAAATCAAGTGGATCCATTAACTCTGCTATAAAAATATTAAGGAAAATTCATTGGCAATTTTGAGCTTGCCTTAAAAAAAGAGTTTTTAAGTAAATTGAATGAGTATCAATTTTTTCCGTCCGGCAACTTTTGCCAATAGCTATTAGCAAAAGGCACAAACTCTATCTACTGAATTTTTGGATAGGCTGCCTCGCATTTGAGTTCCCTTGCCTCCCTTTAACTTGGAAAAAAAATGTTATACTTTATAGAACATACGAGGACGGGATACAAAATCAGGTCTATTACTGAGTTGCATATGCATTGACCGCTAAGCTTATACCTAGGTGTGCAACTACTCAACTAGTTACCCATACATAACCTTAGAAATTGATAGTGGACATATATGATATTTGAAGTTGTAGTAAAAAAAAATCAAAAACCATGTCAGAAAGTCCACAAATAATTTCCTCAGCAGGACCCAAATCCATTGTCGAAAACACCATGCCATAAAACTAATTGCGTGAAGATGTCATAATTAAGGTTATATATATATATAGACATTACATATCTGGAAGCAATTGATTTTCATACCTTGTCACTTCCTTTTTGTGTTTCAGACTTGTTTTGAACTGCTTCGCAGTTTTGTCTATTCTTATCAACTTTGCCCTCGTCATAGGCACTGGAAGTGCATTCTTCCTGCATCGCATTTATTCTTAAAAACTAAAACTCTCCCGAAAAAAAGACACAAATGAAATAATGCAGCATAATACATACATGGGATAGAGTTAAGTTTGAATCAATTGGACATAAACCACAAAATACGAGAGTTACACCCAGTACATCTAACACTGAAAATTGGAATAATTAAGGGAATGGTAGTCTTTTCAAGGGACAAAAATACAATAGAAAGCAGAAGCTTCCCTGATCTTCATCTTCTTTTTTGTTGATTTCAACAAATAAACCTCACTGGTTTCTAATTTTGTCTACATTCCTCCATTTACTTGGCAAGACCATCGGGTCTTTAGAAAAAGAATTGAATACCATATACAATCAATGTTTTGTATAAAAGCTAAATCTGAACAATATTAAGGCTATTTATTTGACAAGTGAATAAAGTTATGTCTTCCTATAATGGCACATCATATACTCTTTGACTGAGGTTTAACAGATAATTTAAATAACCTTAGTCATTAAGATTACACACTAATATTAACTCAAAGATAGATGCTCTCTTTACTTCTCAGTTAACAAAACAAAGAAAAAGTTTGGAAGCGATTCTTGGATTCTTACACATTGCATTCTATGGTAAATTTCATTTTTAAATTTTACTCTACCTATTATAACAAATCTAAGAATCAACAAATAAAGGAGGGAAATCCTAAGTTGTGAAAATAAGCAAGAATTGAGGTAATGTCATTTGTATGAGAAGGGTTTGTAATGAAGCTTCTTATATTTCAATTATATATCATGACCCGATAGTCAGTTAGAACGTTGTTTATGATAAAAATAGAGAAGTTGCAATCAGAAATTTGAAGGTATATACCTGCTCTGCCAAGTGCAAAGAATCTAACTTCTTGACTGTTGTTTCATTTGACTCAGATATATGTTCTTCATCTTCAGTTTCTTCAGTGTCAGAGCTCGTGTCATTTTCACTTCCACCTTCAATGAACTGCAAAGGGGAAAAATGCACCACAATTGAGAGCGGTAAAAACAAAATTGTCTAGAAGAGTTTCATTTGATAAACAAAACAAAGGTACAAACCAAACCTAACCTAACCAAATTATGATAGAAAGTAACCGGATGAGAATACAAAATAAGACCGCATGGAAAAATCCTAAAGAAACTGGGGGGAAACAAGATTTCAGTGAATGTGCATATGAAAACTATGGGCTAGGAAAATATAATGCTTCTTTATGCTCCTCTATATAACAGCTGAAACCTAAACATTTGGTGCCACCAGCAAAACTAATGGGAACAATACTACAAAACAAACATCAGTTGACTCGCATACAGAAATTTAATAAGATGTGTTTCACCATACTTTCTCAATGTCATTCTGATTTTTCCTTGTAAATCCACTGGCAGCAAGCTCCTTGTCAAGAAAACCAACAGTTTTTGATATAGATGAAAAAGTAGGCCTGGAAGTTTCATCTGAATCAATATCTGAACCATCATCTTCGTCTGTGTGATCTTGCAAGGACAAATTGAATCTGGGAGACAGAATATAATACATAGAAAATGCGTGTGAGGTAGGAATCCAAGCACAGGAATGTCATAAAGAAAACTACTAAGAGTGATGGACCATTGACATCCAGATTTGCTCACAGATTATCTGGATATCTGAAGGATTGCCCTTTTTTTTTTTTTTTGTTAATAGAATTACATGAAATTTAAAACAAAATATTTCTATAACCAACAACAAAATTTTGAGTGAGATATGAACAACCTGCTTTGAAAAGGAAATTATACGTAGCAAAGAGAGAGAGGAGAGAATATAAAAAATAAAGATGATGCCCATTAAGAACAATTATCTAGGATATTTTTTAACGAAAAAGAAGAAAAGGAAACACAAAAGCCAAACTGATATCTTAAGAAACTAGCCAATAAGGCTCTTAAAATCTTCCAGAGTTAGCAAACTACTTGTCTAGGTTCCCAAAATAATACAATACTTTGAGTGAAATAACCAATTACCTCTTGCTAAAAAACTTAAAGATGCACTCAACATCACGGTCAAAATACCTGAAAATGGGGCAAAAATAAGCACAAAAATTAAAAAATAAACAACTGGCAAGCACATTAAATTAAATGACATATCAGCAAAGGAAGCAGTGCCTTACATTTGAGCATTGTGATGTGATGCAGATACCATCTGAGGGAAATCAATCACAGTGATCTTCTCATCATCATCAATCTGCAAAGCAGAGTAACTGAGCTCAAAAACCTAAAGCCTATTGGTTAGCCGAAATTGAAAATTTTATGAGATTGGGGGCTATCTAACTGATGAACAGTGAGTAAATTCAAAACAGAAATATAATTAAAATGGCATGCAATGCAACCATAAAACTGTGTATAAAAGAAAATCAGAAGGGAAAAGAAGAGCAAAGAAAGCTGATATATATTACAACTGATATGAAAAAAATACAAATGAAGCCAATAAAGATGATAATACAGTTTCAAAGTTGAGCAGCAAATGGCATTATCAAGAGGCTTGAACACATACCATAATATTAAATTCATTGAAATCGCAATGAATAAGACCATGTTCGGCAAGGCGAACAACAACATCAATTATTGTTACAAATACTGTCTCTGGATTTTGCAATTCCTTCACCTGCACACTAATTGGAAAGAAGAAAACTGATAAGTCAACTGCTCATTGATGAAAAGTCATAGTTTAGGTCACAACAGGGAAAAAGGGGTGAGAAGGTTATTCAAAACCAATGAAATACTAGATGATACTGAACTTCACTTATAAAAATAGATCCCTAACTAGGTAAGCCCCACATGTATCAAGTTGATTAACTAACCATTATTGGTTATACTCTTTGATATGTGACAACAACAACTAATCATCTAACGGTGCTGACTCGTGTAACAATACTCATACAAACAGATATAATGCAATTGAAATCGTACAGTATAATATATATGAGCATTGATAGAACTCAAGTAAAGGACAAAATTAAGCATTAAGGAATGAGAAGTTTGACTTACAGTGGATAGCCTTCGATACGTGACATTATCACACAATGTCTATTACAGTCCACAGCATGTGGAACAGGAAATTCATGTTCTTCCAAAGCCTGCACAGTACTAACAAGCATGAGCATTACATTAACACCAACAAACACTAATATCACCCAATAAAGCACACAACTAATACAAAGAAAAGAAAGTGACGGGACCTTCATAAAAGCAAATTCTTTAAGTGCAGCTAGACGGGACAAGTACAGCCAGTTATAATTACGACGATGCCTCAAGTAATCACGCTTAGACTTGACAGCCCTGAAAGAAACTCTGCCAAGCCTATGCAATTTCATTGCCAATACAGTACCATCTTCTGTACAAACCTCAAATATATCTTCAACAAAATAAAAGATGAAACCAAATCAATGAAATATTAAAACAATGTAAAATGAAAATACTACATTATCAATAAAATAGTAGAGAAGTTTCTCATAGTTCAAAAACATACCAGACTCCTTTCCAACTCCAATTTGACGACCAACAGCTTTAAATACTCCACGATTAAGCAATGTTTTAATGGCAAGGTAATCATATCCGAGGTAAGTGAGCCGAAACCCATCATCTAGTTCATTAAAAGGTTAACCACATACGTCAGCAGGCTTGACCCAGCACAAATACAATAAAACACCAATACAATGTATTCTTGCTCACATTTAGAGGAGTCATGATGCAGCAGCTTATGCTTTAGCAAACTTTTCAAAACCTTGTATGTTCCACCATTCCTACAATAATGTGCATACAAATGTCACTAAGAAATTCAGAACCAAAACAAAAAAGAAAAGAAAAGATCACCTAATTAAATGATTTAAAAAAAGACTTATTAACAACTAGAACTGAAAACCAATGAAGAAAAAAAGACTTCATGGAAAAGAGCATACTTGAGGGAAGCTATACGATCAATGAGCACCGTGGGAACAATTTCATGCTGCGATAAAAAGAAGTATAAAAAGGAAAATAGTTATCAATTCCGGACATAAATAACATGATTGAAAAATAAAAAATTAATCAGTGCATAATTAAGGAAGAAGAAGAAGAGAATTGGTAGATACATTTCTCATGCCCATCTCAACAGCAGTTAGAACTCTAAATTCCTCTTTGCTGAGATATCTTAATACTTCCACATCCAATTTCATCTTTGCTGTATCTAACCCTGGACATGAGCGATTACGAGAACTAAATTAAAAATCAACAGAAACGAAGAAGATTATAGTTAAGCTACTATGACGATTGAACTTCAAAAGGTGAAAAAAAAATAAAAAGTGTTCTCTGCAGCAAATTCAGTAATTGTTTTCTTGTATTTTTAATAACACCAGCAAAACGAAAGTAAAAGTTATAATTTAGATGAGAAGAAATACACATATTGACAATCAGGTAATGGGAAAAAAAAATCAAAGAAACCAGGCGACAAGAGACGACGAAAACCAGATAAAAGAGAACAAAAAATAATTACCAGTAAACAGCCACCACCAAATGCACGAACTGACGACAACGGAGAAAGTAACACAAAGAAAACGGAAAACACCGACGCCGGCGAGCAGTGGAATGAAAGGAATCGAGTAGCGACACTGAGGAGGAATCGACTTAGAGGAGAGTGGACAAAAACGAAGAAATATATGCGAGAAGGTAAGATGCGTTCCAGGCTAAAGTAGAATGGGGCTTCTGGTTTTTCAGTTACAGCTTTAGCACTAAAACGGTGCGTATAGCGTTTAATAGGCAGCCTGCCAAATAATGGAATATGGCTCCCCTAATTTGGTAATGTTCCAAAATGCTATAAAAATATCTATGATAAAAAAAACAAAAAAAACCATAAAATGTATTCTAAAAAAAAGCAAATAATTTTTTTTTTGAAAAAAAAAATAGACCCTGAATTTGGTGAATTCTATCAATTTGTCTCGATAAAATTGAACTAATTTATTAATTTAAGGTGTAATTTAAAAAAAAAAATTCATTTTATGTGATTTTTAACATCCAAATCAAGTTGAAGGCTAAATTAAACCCCAACCGCCCCCAACTTAATACTATTTGCGTAATTCGGCCAAGAGGCCTATGTCCACGGTGATCCCCCCCCAACTTATTACTATTTGCGTAGTTCGGCCAAGAGGCCTATGTCCACAGTGATGAATCTCCCATCTACTCTATTCAAGTTAGATTTACATATTACAGTAGTACATTACAATATTTATATAGGTCTCTATCTTTGAGTTTAAGAAAACACTTCCTTAATAGGAGTCAACCTCCTAACTAAAGTTACAATTGGGACTTTCTTGACTGGGCAAAATCATTTTTATAAAAGGGGTGTAACACTATTAATTAATCAGTGATTTTAACAAATGTCATTTTTTAAAATTTTAGAAAAATTTAAATATCATATTTACTAGTATGATATAAAAAAATATTCGTATTTTTATTTTATCTTAGTAAATACATATATTAACTTATATATAAAAAAAATTACGTGTATTTACCGATAATTAAAAAGTGACATTTACTTAATATTTAAAAAAATATGACATTTTAGTGAATATAAATTTCAAAATTTGTCATTTACTTCATATTTCAGAATATATAACTTTTACTAAAAATAAGTTTAAAAAAAAATATTTACTATAATTTCTCTTAATTAACTAATTGTGTATTTGTTTTGATGATACTTTTAATTATGTATATTTTTTAGGGATATAACAAAAATGACCACCAAAATAAAAATAATAGTCAAAAAATTTATAAATGTGAAAGTAATGAAAAGGAAGATTTTTTGAAGCTTTTTAGGCATCAGAGTTGAAAATAATAGCTAAAAAGAACATTTGTTGCTACAAGTTTGCAAAGGATATACAACAGGTATATGACTGATTTCCAGTGACACTAGATATCTGCTTATGTTCCCGGGAACAAATTCTGACTTATTTTCCAGTGAAACAAAAAGTTGTGTTTTCTGCCCTGAAACTCACCGGATAATCTCATAATCTTAACAGAATCTGGGTTGAGTATCGATAGAATCCTTTTCACTCATTCACGTTCTAGCTTGAACCATATCAGAAATCTTTCATACACAATTTCAGGTTTTTTGAGCTTCTGAAATTGGGTCTTCACTGACAACAACAATGGAAAACCAAGAAGCAGGAATTGTGTCAACTTTGGCAAAAAATTGATGGAAAACGTCATGATATTCAACGGAATTTGGAAAAAAAGCTTCATGATCTACACCTTGACAAAAACTCGACTGAAACCCTCACAATCTGAGTTTCAAATCACATCGCCAGAGTTTCAAATCACAATTAAGCTTCATCTTTCTTCTTCTTCTTCTTCATTTCATATTGGTTTCGTCTGAGTTGCAACTGCCGTTCGAGAGGAAGCACATCAGAAATTCAGACGTAAATGAACAGGAACACCCTTTAGTTGCCAGCGTTGTTATCTGACCAGTTTCAAAAACCACAATTTTCGACGGCTTGCATGCATGATGATTCGATTTTCTATTACGAAAAAAAAGAAAATTAAAAAAAAACTTGAAAGAGCCTCCAACGATTACAGTTCTTGGCGGTTCCAATCAAACCGTTTTGGCCAGGCCATATCCCACCGCTTTCGTCTTGGTGCATCTGGTTAGGCTTGCTTTCTTTTTGGTAATGATCGGGTGCTTGACAATGTCTATTTACCAGTCCATAGAAACGAATTTCTCAAGTTCAGCTGCCTCTTCCACCAATATTTCTCAAAGTTAAGAGAAGGCATACCATTCATTTTCTTATCTATGTGGAAGTATTCCTCAAGTTACATTTTTTTACTAATTCAAGCCCTACTCTATGAATTCAAAGGAGCAACAGAATTTCCATTGTTCCTTGTAGCTTTTGTTTCTTCCTTTATAAATGTATGAATCTACCAAAACGTGATGATATTATTGTTACTACAATTTACAAAAGAATTGACAAGTAGTTACTCGTAAAGCTAGTTAAGATAAGCAAGCACTCAAATAGCAGAAGGCGCGACGAAACTTGTATCATACAGTATCAGAAGGAAAGAACCTATGGAAATTTACAGAGCAGAGGAGGATCTGTTTCGTACCAAAGACACAATGACTGTTACATGGTCGAGTTTGCCGCCAGAATATCCCACATAACCAGCAGCTTGAGCTGCATCAGCAAAGGGACTCCTCATCCAACCTGACTTGCTGACTTCTTGTGCTATTTCAGCTAAGGATTCTGCTATTTCCTAAACCAAAATGAACAAACAAATTATCTACAGTTTAATTTATAAATTTTTAGAGTTCATTTGAAAAAGCATATCCTTCCCATCTTTGGTATAAGTGTAAGATATTTATTTTTCTTGTAGGTTTAATTTTATGAAGTGAAATATAACTAAATTAAATTCTTCTATTTGTAGCCTAAATTAAATTCTTCTATTTGTAAAAAAATGTGCACTTTTGAATTTATTTATGATAAATTAGGAATTAGAAGTGGTCTTAGTAATTGTACCTGAGGAACCAAACCTGCTTGCAGTGAACTGGACACAATTAAAGCTATTTCTTGCCCGTACAGATTATCAAAAAGGCCATCTGTGGCAGTGACAATAACATCTCCCTCATCCAAGTTTATTTCAAATTCCTATGCAAAGCATAGCATGGTTAATATCTTTGAAAGATTCGAACACTGTACTTAAATTTCTCCATCTTGATACTGGGTTTGCTCACTCTTCCCTTCTATACCCTTTAACATTTGTTCAACTCTATGACCTTTATAATGCATGCTTCACTAATACCAACAAAATTGACTAATATCTCTTGCTTTGTGACCGAACAATTAAGTTAAAATATAATTAGGGTTTACTCCAATGTGGAAACATGTTACAAATTACAATGTAAATCTAGGTGTCAGTGCTTCATACAGTCTGAAGTGCAAAACCATAAATTGACTAAAAATGCTCCTATGATAGCTAGAGTGCATGAGATGGGGATCCATTGGAGTCAAAATTCTGATCGAATTCTAAATAAATCATAACTTACGAAAAAAATATTTGGACATGAAATTAAAAGCACCATACCTCTATGAGTTCAGAGGGACAATCACCCTTCTGTATCTGTACTGGAAAGTGAAACTCATGTACCATTGGAGAAGACTTCTTAAAGACAATACCATTTCTTATAATTATAAGTCCCGAGTCTCCAATATTAGCCACATGGAGAGCCTGATGGTTCAAAATTTCAATAAACAAAATGATACTATTATTATCAGGAGGCATAAAAGAATTGTGCTTAGTTAATACAAGAATGCAGGATTGACATCCCAAAAGGCAAGCATATGTTTTCAGGCTAGAAAGCTGAAGTGATGCTTCATAGACTAGTACTTCTAAAATGTACTACTTTACTTTCGAAGAGGATATGAAGATGCATAAATCCTGCAATTTGAATAAACTATTTTTTTTATATGGTGATAGAATTGAAATAAACTGAAATATTTTGGAAAATCTTTTGACTTCAAAATAAACATCTGATCATCTTCTACCAGATGTGCACTCTTCTTACACATCTTGTTGCTACACGAAAATTCTTGTTTTTATGATAACATGCAACTTTCATAAAACACATGCATTGGGTGGTGGGTGTGAGGCGAATTCTGGTAATATGAGCAGGACAACATGCCCTTTCTTTGGAAGTATTCAAACAATGAACGTACTCTAATTGATGACTTCCATTCCGCACCACGATATAACACGCAATTTCTTAAAGAAACACATGCATTAACGATATTCCATTGCCAACAAGGAACACAATGAAGTATATCCAATCATATGAATAACCCTCAGTAGTTATAATCCTTAATGCAGACTAATCCACCATACAATGGGCAGTGTAAGTTCAAAAAGTGAAAAGAATTGATATTATCATATCATCTAGGTCTCAGAACATGTCTGGTTTGGAGCAGGATTTTCCCAATGGATTTGCACAACTGACCTTTTGAAATCACAGTTTGTAAAGAATACAACAAACTAAAAGAAAGGAAATATTGTAATTCAATTTCAAAAAAAAAAAAAAATGAATTTCAAATAATTGTTCTGTTCTGAAAAGCACATCATTTCACTTTGGAAATTTATTCTGAAAAGCACATCATTTTACTCCAGAATTTAAGTTCCAAATTTGCCCTACCTGACTATCAAAATAAGCAACCAAAGCTGTAGATGAGCCAGGAGATTGAGTTTCCAAGGCAGCTTTATCAAGAACTTCCACTGGGTCAGTTATAGGAATGCTTCCGCTATTAGCCACAATTTCACCACAATTTTTTATCAACTCTTGGGCATATAGGCCAGTGTTAGTTCCTGGAAAAAGAAAAAAAAAGTGAAACCAGAAGTTACTTAGCCTAGCTCTAGATGGCATAAAATTAAAGAGATACTAATGCCTCTTTCAGTTTAGTCAATACTTTTCTTCTATTGAAGCAAACAACAAAAGAACATTTATTTCTAGTTCAGCAATGAACATTCCCTACCCCAACATATTCTTAGGAAAAGGAGGAAGGAAAGAGAGAACACATTTAACAAACAACACTTCCTGTTAACACTTCTATTATCTATTGGGAAAAGAATATCTGATACTTTGTCTCCTCCAGCATTTTCAATAAAATAGTGTTTCTTCAAGAAAATAAAAAAAAGATGAGTGAAAAAGAACTTAATGGGATGTTTGATTACTTCAAGGTTTGAGTAAATAGAACAAAATGCCCTTGGTATTTTTGGAAGAAGCAACTCTGTGACCAATATTACATGCTAAGTGTAGGTGTTCTTAAATGAGAATGACAATTGGTCCTTGGCCTGTGGATAAGCTTTAAATAAACAGACATAAAAAACCATCTATAGATAAAAAAAACCATCTATAGATAAATATGGAGGTATTTTGAGACTGAAAGTTTAGTAAAAAACTTCAGTCTAGTGCTTTGAATTCATATTGCTCTATCAAATTTATAAATCCTGTGGAATTAGTTATAATCCAACTTTTAGGAGTTCAAACTATTTGTTTTCTGTTTTCACTGTGTACTGAGCAAGAAACCAAGTTCCTCACACATTAGAATGAATATAACCATCATCCCAAGTTTCTACTTTCAGATCTAAGAGATGTCTTTCATTAATTCTTATCTCAGAAAAATTGATGCATCAATTATTCGATAGTGGATCAGCTTAAGATATTGCCTATGCATCTAACAAGGTGGTCAGCTGAGAAAACAACTTGAACAAGGACAAAATATTTTCAATTTGGAAAGAAAATATATATTTACACCTACTTTTAAATGTTGCATCATACAAGAAAAATCATGTGCGTAACTAGCAGTCAGAGAGAAATTCCTAGTTGGCATATGGGTTTCTAATAAACTAAACTAGTTAGCCAGAGTAAACTGTTAAAGCAAGATTGTGCTATTGATCATCTCTGAATTGTATGTATAGGAAATAAATGGACCGCAAGCAAATATACTTAAACGACACCACCAGAGGGAAGAGAATATAACAAAATACCATCAGAAATGCTTTATTTAGATTTATTAATATGAGATAATATACCTTCAAGAGACCACTGTCCAACTCCATTGGCAATACCAAGCCAGTTTTGATAAAAAAAATATGCATCCTCTACACCTGCCAATGCCTGGAAATTATTATTTATTGAATTACTTACCTGAACATTTGCATTCATTTAAAATATCATGTTACTAAAGGCTCAAAACAGTGTTAAGTTTTCATGATTATTTTTGAAATGGAAGCACTCCCACAAAGCTCACACAAATGAATTTCTAAATTTTCATCAACCTACAAAAGTAACTTTCCAGCCAAGGTACTTGATAAACAAGATAAGGAACCAGGTTTATCACAAGAGAACTCAGAGGAAAAAAAAAGTACAAATAACCAAGTCAAGTTCAAACAAATGAGACATTGCAACTGCAGCCACAAGAATTGTCTGAAAAATCTAATATTTAATCTCTAATGCTTTACAGGAAATCAGATTGCAAAGCGATCAAACATAAAAGGTAATCAAAATATGATGTAATCATTGCTTATAGAGGTACCTTAGAGGGATGAGGCAATGATGCAGCACCAGAAAACAGGTAAAATCCTGAAACTGAGGTTTCCTCGCTGTTTATAAATAACAAGCAAACAAACGTGAAAAATAGAAAAATATTACAAAATATAAGCAAGTAGTTTAGCTTACTTCTTTTGTCAAAAATATTGAAGCTTTTAGATAACTTATTAAGGACTAGCACTTGTTACATTTGACATTAGTTTTTCAATAATTGGTTGGACATAATTTTTAATTTACTTCCTTAAATTCAGGAATTGAAGTTTATTAATCTGAAATGCCAGACATTTTTCAAAAGGCAATATTGACATAATAGTATATCAAGGCCCAAGGGGGAAAACAGAATACAATATCTGTATAACCAGCCTTGTTTTGGTTTCTACACCATAATTTGCCAGCCGGCAAGCCAAAAGTGACAACAAAATAATTCCAGAAGGAGAAATAATTGAAATCTATTTGCAGCTCAAGATGGGGAAAAAAATAGGAAAGCAAATTTCTCATGTCAAGTACTGTAATAAGCAAACTTTCATACAATCTACAGAAAATTGAAACATTTTAAGCACATTTTAAATTCTAATGACAAAATTGTAAATTTGTAATGCAGAGATAGCCAGTGTCATGAAAGCTTGGATTAACGATTTGGAAAACTTGAAAGTACAATATTTGAGGGGAATGAAGAAGAGGAAGTTCATGGCGTACCAAGTCGTAGTAACTACTGTCATTTGTGAATCTGCTGCATGAGAAATTAAAACTTCTGCAGTATTAGAGCTTTGTGCATCTCTTTCAGCTCTCTCTTCTGCATTATTTGAGGCAGACAGATTGTCATCTAACTGCAATTATCAATGAAATTATATAAGCTGAGGTCATTTGGTGTAATAATGAATGAAATGTATATATTATCAAAAAGTTTGCGTGCCTGATTAGCACATTTTTTGTATCAAGTATTAGGCTTCCAAATGTAGACATGCAGAACTAGGAGATATTGTTCAGTGCTTGTAGTAATAATATTACCCAGCAACCAGAGTTCACAAAATTCGAGTCTCATATCATAGTATTGTTTTGTGGTCAATTGTTCAAAGGGCAAATAACAGTCATTCGCCAAAAAATGGGTTTAAGATCAGCAGAATGTCATGATGAACTTTTCATTTACAGCAAACATAAGAGTGAGATAAATGTTTCTATGGTTAAAATTAAAATTACAACTCTGATATACTAAGTTCAACAACCGTTAGAGTTGGGTTGGAAAATTTGAGGGGAGAAGAAAGCTAACTTCAACAATATATACGATAACCACAAACTGAGAAAGGACAGAAAAGAACATGATAAATCAATTGCAATGGATACACAACATGGTCACTTGAAGCATTTGAACTGACAAATCAACAGCATTTAATTGGTGATACAATAGAACAAAGAGAAAAATGGGAAGGATGAAGAACCTAATTTGGTTCAGAACAATGGAACCAGGACAACTCCTGTACCAACATATTCATAAGCATACAATCTATTATAAAAATATAAAAATTTCTTTTCCACTAAATCAGCAATCATATGCAGTGTAAAGCTACAATCTTTAAATTAATGGATATTGGAAATATAAATAGTGTAAGTTATGTGACAGTAAACAAATAAGGTCCAGCAGAAGATGCACATTAAGTATGCAGCTTAGCTATTTGAAGTACTAAGGAAAGAAAGCTTACCTTATTTGAAATCTCAACTATATCAGTGTCACCAGATTCCTCATTGGCTGTGATACTTGTTGGAGCATCATCCATTGTGTTATGAACCAATTTCTCATCCGCTATGGTATGAGTTGGTTCCTCGTTCATTAAATTATGAACTGGTACCTCATTCAACACGGTATGAGATGCTTCCTCATCCAAAGCATTAGGAATTAGTTCATCAACTTCAGTCTCATTTTGTTCATCGGCTGTTGAAGTATGAGTCAATTGTTCATCCGTGGCATTAATTAGTTCATCAACCCCAGTCTCAGTTTGTTCATCATCCACTAAAGTACGAGTTGATTGTTCAACCACAGCAATAGGAATTGGCTCCTCATCACTCGCAGTATGAGTTTGGTCATCACTTGCATAACTTTGAATCAGTTCCTTATCCACTGAAGCACCACACTGTTCTTCATCCACATAATTAGAAGTTGGCTTCTCAAGAAGAATGGCTTCAACAAAATCACTACCTTCATCAAGTACATTGTCCATCTCGCTGTGTCCAATGTTATGATCCTCACTACCCACAACTTGTCCAATGTTATGATCCTCACTACCCGCAACTTGGACACCAGAATTCTCTTCACGTCCAGCTTTGTTTGTGACCCCAGTGGATAATTCAACATCAGACTCTCCCGATTCACTCAGTTCTACAGAATCAGTATCCAACTCCAAATCATGACTAGCACTACTTTCATCCTCACTCTGTTCTACTTCTACAGAATCAGTATCCAACTCCAAACCATGACTAACATTACTTTCCTTTTCCCTAACACCTTCTTCAACCTCTAATTGGTTTAAAGGAGCCAAAATCTTAAAATTGATCGTCTCAGGAACATGAATTCCATCACTTGATTTCACACCTAAAACATTTGAATTGCCACTATGACCTTTTCCACATAATTCAGTTTCCTGTTTCGAAGAACTAACAGTGTCACCATCATCATCTTCAGTTTTTTCTAATGGATCATTTTCTGGAATTTCAGTTACTTCTCCAAACCGGAAAAGAAAACTATTTTCTGATTCCTCTGCCAAATAAAAACAACAAAACAAGCTCTAAGCTTATCAAATTAACATGCAAAATAGAAGAAAAGAAAGGAAAAAAACACTGAAACTAAAGCATACCGGTAACTGAAACAATGCCGAAATCTCCAGAAACGGAATCATCGGAGAATTTGGAAGAGGAAAGGACTTTAAAAGAAGAGCATGAATTCCGTCTTAAAAATGAAGAAAAATTAGGAAATGAAGGGAAGAGAATGAGTTTAGGGGAAAGGAGAAAGGGAGGAGGAGAAGTGAAGAGTAAACTTCTAGCATCAGCCATTAACGAACTGATGAGATCATTTCAGCATATTAAGCAAAATTTAGCAGTGAATGAAGATGGAAGAAAGGATAAGGCTGAAAAAGGAGTGACTTGGATTTTCCATAAAATAAAATTTCAGAACGTGTTATATTTTGGCTGGCTAGATGGTCCGATTGTGATTGTAAGAGTTTTTCTCAAAGAGCTCAACCTGTTTTTAATTGAATGTCTGAAACACGTAGAATTCGAAAGTGGTAATTTAATTTAGACTTTTTTTTTTTTCTGTTACAACAATTTTTTTTTGGCCGTTAAGGTTGCAATTTCAATAGTGAAAGTAAAAAAAGTACGATATTTATAGTGAGCCATTACGTAGGTGATTGATACTCTAGAGTTGTGAAGTCGGTGCCCTAAAACTGTTGGTAGTCCATGTCCAGAGTAATCGGTGGCCACAAAAGATCAGTAGGCCATTGAGAGGTCGGTGGCGGTGGCCATGGCCAGAAATCAAGCCCCAAGCGACCTCCTTGGATAGGCGAGCCGTCAAGACCTCTGTACAATTGTAGGCTAAAAAGTGTGGATGTTTACAAATAGTCTCAAATTATTCTAGTTTTTTTTTTCAGAAGAGATTCTAGTTTTCAATGATTCCAAACCAGCATTTCTTGCTAAGATTCCAACAAGGTTAATTGCAATATCGCGGACACAGAAATAGTCCAGTTATGTGCTCCGTATTGTAGTGTTTGAGTGTTTCTACCTAACACACGCTTCAGAGAAATTGTCATTCTAAAAAACAAGGTTAATTTTACGTTCTTAACATTACAACTTTTGACACTTTTATTGTAGAAAAAGATACAAAAGTTTACTTTGTAACTGCAATATTTCACCCTCTTTTCTCTTGTTCCAATTTGTCAAAGGAAAGCTTTTCATTGCATCCTTGACTAAGCCATGCCAAACTTAGAAATCTCATTTTCTCAGTATTTAGGACTCTTCTAAAGAGCAAAGACAGACAGTAACCAAATAGCAGTATCAGGAGTCCCCGACTGGCCATAGAATCACAGAACCCTGTTCAACAATATGCAGAAGAACACATTAGCCGTCCAATCTCAGAGATCGGGCAACAAGGTTCCGGATTAATTTAAGGCAACAAATCTAAAAGCAGC
This sequence comes from Croton laevigatus, assembly GCA_949640765.1. Classification (NCBI taxonomy): domain Eukaryota; kingdom Viridiplantae; phylum Streptophyta; class Magnoliopsida; order Malpighiales; family Euphorbiaceae; genus Croton; species Croton laevigatus. The sequence continues at coordinate 10,912 of CATIWJ010232339.1, read as the reverse complement.
AAGATCATTCATTCTACAATCACCATGATGAACCCACCTAGGGAACACAGGCATGCTTCTCTAATAAATACCGAGTAAACCAAATTGCATCATCGGCATTTTCAGAGAATTGGCATTTGCTCTTCTCTGAAAATGTTTTCTTTGATTTACATTGCATACTTACAATAAATATGATCTGAACCTATTTCTAGTGTGTCATAGGAAGACCCACAGCAGGAGGATCTAAAGAACAATGCAAGTAATAATCATATTCAATTATATGCTGAAGGGCGAGGTCTCGGTGGCAAGTAAAAAGAGTTGCCAACATCTATTGGAGTCTGCAAAAATGGGTTCCATCTATCGAATATAATCCTTCCACCCCGGCCGATCCTACCTTGAAACCGGTAAGGAGGGTTAGATGTTCCATTCTTTGATGAAGAATCTACAGGTGGCACAATGCCTGCTGCTGCCAACTTTTCTGGAACTAGAGGCTTTGTGAACAACAGAACTGGCTCGAGAGGATCCTGCAGTTAGCCAACATATAAGATTTACCTATGAAGCCAGTATCCCAAAAAAATAAAGACAATTAAGCCATTCTTTCGGTTCTTAAGTGTGCAGTGGAAAAGAAAAGAAAAGAATGGAAGTGAAATTAATTTGTCTTTCCATAGTTTGGTTTGCTAAATTTGTTATGAAAGAAAAGGGTGGAAATGAAAATAAATTGGCCATTACATCCCTATATATAAAAGGAAAATAAATTCCATTAAGGCTATTGTATTATATTAAAATTATATTTCAAGACTTCTTTTAATGTTTATTTCCATTCCTTTCTCTCCAATTTGGAAAGAAATTATTATAGCTTCTAATTCCTTCCTATTCCTTTCCATTCCCTCCTTTTCTCTTATTTTTGTCCAAACAAAGGAAATTGAAAAAATTTATTTTCTCTTCGCTTGATTTCCCTTGAAACAAACAAAGGCTTACCGATAAAAAAAAAAAAAATTACATCATAATCATAGCTATTTTGCTAAGAAAAGCTATGTACATACCATTTTATTAAGCCAACCATACGGAGTATGTCGTCGCCTGAATTCTTGCCTCATTGTTCCTGTTGGTACTGTCAGGATAGAATCTGTGTATGGAGGATTTTGAATTGCAGCAGGTCGAGCACGTATACGGCCATTTGATAGGTCATCTGAATCCACAAACTCATCTTCACTTGAAGCAAACTTGGAAGAAAGAGGTTGGAATCCAGGAAGAGCCAAACTATCCTCAAGGAGCTCAGTGTCATGCTATGGATGAGCCAAAAACCATCATTTAGCCGATTTCACACAATACCGCAAAAAAAAAAAAAGCAATTCAAAACAGGTGACTCATGAAGTACAAAGCTTAAAAGCCAAGATAATAAATGAGTCAATCATTAAAGTAAATAATGAAATCGAAAGGCAATGCACAAACGCACCTTATATTTCATTTGGATTCTTTGGAGGCTAACTTCACTCTCCATCGCTTCCCTTTTCTTCTCCTCACGCTGCATACATATTAAATATTTATATGAGGTCCATAAATTCTTCTCTTGAGAAAAATGTTTCAACTTTCAGATGCTCATTGAACATCAATCAGAAGATTACCTTAATAAGAGCCTCAAGTATTGTCTTAGCTTGGCCAAGGTTTCGCCTTACCTAAAAATAGTAAATTCCAAGAGAAAATCAAAATGCAACTATTCAGTAATATGTATCTAATTTATCTTAAACTTAATTTTTGGATAACTGAATTCATCGTTACAATAAAAAATTTATCCAAAAATTGTTGAGAGAATCAATCAATGAAAAAAATAAAAGCAGCAAGGGTATTTTACTCTTCCTATAAGATTCTTACTTTCAAGAACCCCAACAAAATCAACAAATGTAACCACAATCAAAAGGATAGTTTTTTTTCTTCTTTCAAAAAAGTGAAGAATATTTTAAGTTTATGTGCCGCTATTGGAAAAGGAAATTCGGAATTAGATATTTTTTCAGGATTGATATTTACCAAGTAAACAATAAATATTTGTTGAGTTAATAAACACGAGTAGCTTTTTAGTCAAGAAAATTAATCTATAATCAACATGTTAATTTTAGCTCTCTTATTTCTACTTCTTACACTTATCTCATGTCAAATACTCATCCCTATTTTATCTCATGTCAAATACTCATCCCTATTTAGGCTACTAGATAATAACTGATTGTCCTATAATATGCAATTTCACTCAAGCCACAAACCTTATGTAACTCAACATTGAACTCTACTTAGTAATGGACACTAAATGTTATCCAACATTGCTTCATAAATGACAACAAATGTTCTCTGTGGAAACTGCATCTTTGATTGGAAACTGTTTTCCAAATAAAAATCCAACACAATCTCCAACATACTTTAGATGTTGACTCGTTAAACTTCGGAACAGGTTCTTACAACATGTAAGGTGACTAGTATTAAGCACAATAAGAATGCTTCTTTTACGACATCAGCACTAACCTGGCGAAGCTTTTCAAATGATTGTACATTATTTTCCCTCCTTTGCATCTGTACAAGAGAAAATGTAATACTTGAGACCAATGCGCAAAGAAACGTACAAAAGGTTTATGCAATGGCTACCAAGTTAGTCAAAATTCAACAAAGCATTGATACACTGCAAGGCCACCTACCCTTCTGGTGTGGAGTCTGTGAGCTTTCTCCCTTGGCCTGAAGACATTGTAGGGATTGGTATCATTAACAGGTGGAGGTGGCTGGCCCAAAAAAAAGAGAGAGAGAGAGAATTAGAGGGAAATATATAAATACATAATTGCAAAGCAGAGAAAACAACAGAAGTTGATCACTGGAATTTCAGAATTAGACCCCAACAGGGTCTTCAAACTATTACATTTGCAACTGAATCGTCATAATGACAGGCCAAGATCAATCAATCACGTTGATCAGAAAAGATCTTAGCAAAACCCTGAAATATCATTCAATTAAATCATAGCAAGACCAAAAGTAGAGGTATAAATTAAGTGGAGATTCTAAAATGAATATCTACACCACCGTCTACATGGCTTCGATTTGGATAAGGGCACATCCTATAGGTTAATATCCAAGTGGTTGACATAAGTAATGCCTTAACTTCATAGTAACTGAACAAATAGGTATTAAAAACAAAGCTAACCCTACTTTTATTTACCATTTGTTGGTACTTAAGATGCATTAAGAAAACTGGTCAGAAAAATTATTTCGTAACTACAGACAAAACTAGGTCACTTTCCTTTCAACGGAAAGGCAAAACACTCTATTTACTTGATATAAATTCATACAAAGAGGAATTACAAGAAAACAAGCACATGCACCCTAATGTCATCAAGTGCAACCAACCATCAAATTTCACTAGTGACAACCATAATACCATATTTGGTGCATTGAACTTTAGCTAATTGTAGTGCTTCCACCATAGAGCAACAGGTTCCATAAACAATAGATAAAAAACAAAATAGAAGGAGAAAACTGAGAAACAAAAACAAAGGTAAAACAGAATATGCAGGGAGAGACAACAAAGGTGCAGTTCAAAGGGAAAAGAGAAATTAGTGACAGGATACAACACAATTACAATCTAACACCACAAAACATCTTGAATCACACAACAGCAATCACATTGTGAAATGCTATTCCGTCATTAAATGTAATGAAACAACATTTAAACTTTACATTGCCAAGTGATGAAACTAACCTGCAAACGCCGGAGGATAGGCTTCTGCCATCTTTCGCGCTGGCCAAATAAGAAAGCAAAGAATCAATAAATGATCTCATTCATGTGAATAAAGGCAACTACTCTAAATAAACATATTTAATTCTATGGGGCAAGGAACAAAAGGGATTATTTGGACAAATGAAGAGGGAGCATAAGGCTTATGGAACTATTCAACTACTCTTGCCAAACTAATAGAAACTTCAAATCTGTTCAAAAAATAAACAATATATTGTTTCACTTGCAAAATCATGGAATACTGCTAACTTGGAGCATTATAGTGATGTCATCTTGAAAATGCTACCCCTTGCACAATGAACTGCCTTTACATCAAGGGTCTCATTCCTTGTCCACAAGCTGTGTAAAAATCAATTTGGATACGCCACGTGACTAGATATTTCCTAATATCGTGCAGTTAATACAACTAAGAAGCAGATTGTCACTTTGGTAATCCTTGCCAAATATAAGTCCATGATTTACACTCTTCCAGATTATTTAACCCTTCCACATAAGGTTCAATGCTCAATCAACAATCACTAAAAGACAACTCACAACTAATACTAAATCGTCTAATATTTCACAACACTTATCAGTATGACATGTAAATCATACCTTTTCTTTCCAATAGTTAAAAACAGACTCAAAAACTGCATATCTGGTGGATTGAAGTTGAGCTTGCATGGCCTGACATTGGAAAATAAAATGCATTACTGCAATGATTTAACAAGCAACATTGTACATGAAAACAGTAATTGCCAAATGACTTTCAAGTATAGTATTTCAAGTTTAACTACAGTGAACACCCATGACCCATGTGAGAGATTGTTTGCAAAATTGGAAAAAAAAAATTAAGAGATTCGAGAAATTGTAAATTAACTAAAAGGCTAGCCTATGCAGACAAAAAAGACAAATACCAAGGCACAATTTTTGAGCTTGTGTTGGAAAAAAAAGCATGCACATCAATAAGAAGAATCTCACTATGGGTAAGGCCTTATATCTGGTGCTTTTAGTGCCTTGCATGAAGTTCCCCTTAACAATTATAAGTTCAAAATCTAAGGCAATATTATCTATTCATTGATTCATAACAGGCTTGAATGGAGACGTAAAATCCATGTCGTGGATAATATCTAAGGATCGTGTTAAATGTTCTTGTATTTCTTAGGCTTTCTTCTTTATTATCTGTTTTGGAGAGCTTAACCGTTTGAAGATCCATACAGCTGACCCCAACTTGTTTGGGACTAAGGCTTGTTGTTGTTGTTGTTGTTGTTGATTAGAAAAGAAAAGGGTATCACTTACCTCCTTATTCCCAACACACACATTGCCCTCTCAATATCATGGAAAGGTACATTCAGTTTGTTCAAGAAAGAAAGACCTAGCAGCAGAGATATGGGTGTTACAATCAAATCATCTGTTACCCTGAACAAAGCAGTTCCGGTCACAATTCCTCCACCGTTGGACGGTGATTGAATATCCTTTACTCTCAAAGGATTGCTGTTAGTAGCAGGTTTATCGGCAGAAATACATGAATTCACATAGTGGGTACTGCAGGTGGGCAGCTTCCTCCACCCTTAGAAGCTGCTTCTTATAGCCAAAACCAGGAACAATCTTGGGACTAATAAAATTTCTTTGTGATCATTGGATTTGATTTGAAGTATTTCTCACTATCTAGACCCCTAATACTATCATATAAATGATGGATTGATCCTTTTGAATCAGCAACTGGCATTTCTTCAATTATGAACCCAAGGGGAATGGAGAGGAAACTAAAGAGTAAATCATCAAAATTTTCGCTAACTTCTGCATAGCATACCTTTTGCTTGGATTTGCTTACCAAAAGCTTTACCCAAATCTTCCCATTATTATTTGACACATCTCCCCTGACATTGGCTTGTTGACTATGAGTTTCCTCGCCTGACTCCAGAGGCCTCAACAAAGATTCTGTCAATGGAAATTTCAAAGCCAGTGAACTTTTCAGCAATTCCAAAACCTAAAACAATAGAACAAATCGCTAATTCTCATCAAACTAAACAATCTTTCGTAAGTTAAATTCCACTAGCATAGTTACCTTACCTTATTTACTCCAATATCAAATGTTCTCTGCTCGAAGGAGCTTGCATCCATTATTCCAAGCCTGGAACTCAAAGAAAAGCTTGCTGCAGTTGATGGAGGCACTACTTCTAGTTCATCACTTATTATAAATCGACTTGGTTCTTTCACAAACACACATCCACTTAGAGAATCAAACATCATACTAGTCGGCCTAGTCCTAAAATTTGCGGGAAAGGTCATGAAACACCCGCAATCACAAAAGGAAACTACACAGTGACTCAATAACCTATGCTTAGAAGTGATGCACAAAACTTCCCCGCAAAAATAGTGCTTTGGAGGTTCAGTATCATCAATTTTCAGTTTCAAATCCTTGCTATAAGTTGCAGCCCTATTTTGAGGGCAAAGCAGCATCTTCCTGTACGCTTCTTTTCTGAGAAACCCAACTTCATGATTTTGAACACTGGCATATAAGTTGTTCATACAACCTAATCTAGTTTTTTCTGCTTGATTGAAAAAAAAAAGCTTGATGATGTTTCCAACATGCATGATTAATAAATTCAAGTGAACATCAACCGATTAATAAACTCAAGTGAACATCAACCAAATCCCCACCAGATTCTACAAATACTACTCTGTTGTTCGACTTGTCGATTAATGCCTTCAACTTAAAGAAATGGTTTTCAATAAAAAAAATTACAATAAGATCATATTAAAAGTTAATACAAAAAAATGTGAAAAATTGCCAATGAAGTTCAATCAGATTACTACAATGTGAGAAATTCTAAGTTGCAGACATCACAAAAATCTGAAAAGCTGCTACTTGCTTGTAATAAGATCACATTAAAAGTTAATAACAAATGGGAAAATTTGCCATGAAGTTCATAAAGATTACTACAATATTGTGAGAAACGCTAAATAAGTTACCCACATCATGTTACATTAATGTTTGCATCAAATCATGGCATTTTGTTGCATCACATTAGCATGTGATTGATGAAAATTTTCTTTGACTGATGAGAAATAAAGAGATTTAAAAAAAACAAAAAACATAGAATTTTGAAAACAGAAAAAGTATTTAGTCCATAAATTTTGTATAATATTATTATTTAGTTAGTCCTGCATAGGTGGGCACGTCCCAAGGATATAATGTTATATCGTTGGGGCGTGCCCACCTGGGCATACTCTACATCAGCACTCAGGTGTAGTGTTAAATGAGCAAGGGGTTCCACCACATTGCCGCCTGGGTGTGGTGGAGTATGAGCAAGGTTCTCATGGCATGGATGGCTATGAGTAAAGAAGCTAATCCCGCCACATCAGCGCCCGGATTGCCAAACAAGAAAGTGCTACCGCAGCATGGATGGATGCGGCTAAAGAAGCTAGTCCACAGGAGTCGCTTAAGGTTAGGAAGTTAGAACATTGGTACATTATCAAGGAAGTCCATAGAGCAAGTTGATACTTTAAAAAGAAGGTATGTGAATATAACTTGTTTGCAGAAAACTAAGTGGAAGGATAATAAAGCTAAAGAAATTGGTAATTCAGGGTATAAGCTATGATATTGTGGTTTGGAAACCAACAAGAACGGAGTGGGCATTATTGTTGAGCCTAAACTTAAAGACAAAGTGATGGAAGCGAAGAGATTGAGGGATAGATTATCTCTATTAGACTTGTATTAGGAGATGATACTATTAATGTCATAAGTGCATATATACCTCAAGTAGGACTAAATAGAGCTACCAAGGATAAATTTTGGGAGGAGATGAATGAGTTAATGCAAGGAATCCCTGATTATCAATAAATTTTCATTGAAAGAAACTTAAACAGGCATGTTGGTAAAGAAAGTAATGACTATGATATTGTTCATAGTGGATATGGGTTTAGGACTAGGAATGAGGAGGGAAAGAACATTTTGGAATTTGCAGCGGCTTATGATCTAGTGTTGGCAAACACGTTTTTTGAAAAGATGAGGTCATACTTGATCACTTTCAAGAGTAGACAAACCCAAAGCTAGATAGATTTCATACTTTCTCGCAGGAGGGATGAGAGCAGGTGCAAGGATTACAAGGTCATTCCTGGTGAAGTGTTGACAACCTAACGTCGAATTGTGGTGTTAATTGTCAAGACCAAAAGTAAATAGGGGAAGGAAAAGAAAGCAGTGGAACCAATGATACGATGGTGGAAATGAGAGACCTAAGCCAAAGAACCTTTAAGGAGGAGTTGCTAAAGGAGGGTATTTGGAACCTGGAGGCAAGTGCAGAAGTCTTGTGGCAGGAAATGGAAAGGTGCATTAAAGATGTAGTAAGTAAAGTGCTTACGGTATCTAAAGGGTTAGGGCCTCGGCCGCAAAATGCGTGGTGGTGGAATGAGGAGGTTCAAAAGCCTATTAAGGCTAAGCGGAAGTGGTATAAAAAAATACAAAATGCGGCAAACAACGAGGCCTTTGAGGGCTAAGAAAGAAGCAACGAAGACAGTTAGTGAGGCCCGTGGTAGGGCATTAAAAGGATTGTATCAACAGTTGGGTACTAAAGAGGAGGAGAAGGGCATCTACAAGCTCGCGAAGTTGCGAGAGAGGAAAAGAAAATACTTAAGTCAAGTTAAATATATAAAGGACAAAGCTCAGCGGATTTGGAAAGGGATAATGAGATAAAGGAGAGATAGAAGGCCTATTTTGACCAATTATTCAACTCTTAATATGAACAAGATTTTCAAGATCTTCTTGCATCAAATAGAAATCTCAGTTGGTATAGGAATATCAGATATTATAAAGTAAAAGAAGCCTTGAAACATATGAAGGTTGGTAAGGCATGTAATCCAAATGGTATCCCTATAGAGGTTTAGAAGAGCTTTGGAAAGACAGGGGTTGTCTGGTTAATCAAACTCCTTAATGCTATATTGAAATGACGAAAAATGCCAAATACATCGAGAAAGAGTACTCTGTTACCAATATATAAGAATAAAGGAAATATTCAAAGCTATACAAATTATCAGAGTATCAAAATCATGAGTCATACAATGAAGCTATGGGAAAGAGTTATTGTTCACAGATTGAGGAAGATTATGGGAGTGTCGGTTTGGGAAAAAAAAAAGATTATGAACCATAATTGAAAAATAAAAAGAAAAGACACATTCATCCTTCATAGGAAACAATTTCACGTTTATAATCTTTCCACATAACAAAAAGAAATGGCAACATTGAAAAACTGAAGAGAAAAATGTACAACTTGACACACTCCAAAAGCATAGTAGGGGAAAAAGAAATTAAAAAAAAAAAGGATGCATCGTAGAGCAAAAGCATAATAAAATCTAAAGAGTAAGCCTGCATGTGAGAAAATATTACATACTACACATAATAATCACCAAAGCAACAAATAAAAAAACCAGAGATTGATACATGAAGAAGGTGTATCCTCCTGAGACTCAGAAAACAACCTCAAAACACTTGCAATGTAAGCAAAAATTCCTTAGACTGAGAATATAGAATTGGGTTTATATAGAACTTTTTGTACTCCTTCGTTTAGAAGAAAGCTACATTAGTATAAAATCTTGGAATCCTCTTATGTTGTATCCAACCTATTGCTTTGAGAGAATAAATGGCATTATCTCTCTTGTGGAAATAGCACATTAGAAGTCATAGAAAATTGCGTTGTTATAAATTCTCAACAAATAAACATATAAAGAATTTGAATTAAAAAATCTCTATAAGATGAACACTTGGCATAATATTATTTCTAGTACCCCATTGTCACTTTGTAAATATAAAATGTAAATTTAAATTACAAGATTAAAAATATGAATTTTTGTTAAGAAAATGGTCTAATTTCAGGGCTGGTAATTTTATACCCTTGTAGCATCCCAAACTTTTTGAGGAATTGCAAAATTTACAAAAACAAAAAAATCAAATCATAAATGCATGTTTCACACTACTCACCTGCTTTTGATCACCTTTCATCGACCCATATCTCATAGGCATTCTATCAAACACTTAAAATGCATATTTCTGTACTACATTTCATACTCCCTCCATTCTGTTTATTTAGAAAAAAAAAAAATAATGCAATGTGCACTAGAACCCGATGCATCAGTAGTCTGCAAACGAGTCCAGGCAGAATAGGCAGATGTGGAAACAACATCCTGAGAGAGAGCGGATTCGGAAAGAGAGCTAGGATCCAACCCAATACCATTTGATCCTTTAATAAACCAAGTTGTATATGCTGGGTTTGGGGAATTGTTGGTTTCTGCGGGAGGAGGTTCCTTAGAGCCATCAATATGATGAATTAATTGTTGGGTATGAAGTAGAGGAAGGATTTGAGTTTCCAAAGTAGAAAATTTGAGGTAATTTTATAGTAATCTGATTGTGGATCGAAGGGATAGGTGAGGATAGCAGAGACGAAGAGGACTGAGTAGCCATAATGAGAATTGAAGGGCCCACCAAAAAAAAAAAAGCAAAGAAAAGAATGGTGAAAAAAAAGGGTATTTAAACCTTTGTTTGCATTTGCATTGCAGCTGGCGTGTCACTGTATTCAATGCCACATTTTTATTGAAAATAATAATATTGACCAATTTGATTTTACATCTAATAAAAAAATTATTAAACAATTTGATTTTTAATGGTTGAACAGGGATATTAACTTTTTTTGTTGTAAACGAAAAAAATTACCATTTTAGTGTTAAAATCAAAAAATTACGAATTTAGTGTGAAATGTCAGACTAGTGCGCCAGTTGGACCAGTGAACCAATCAGTGCGCTACTAATCAGTGCACGTGTGCCACGTGTCATCACACCAGGAATTCCCCATGACTCAGTGCGCTAGACCAATCAGTGCACAAGCCACGTCTGAGGCACCACCTTAGACACCGGTTTTTGCGCGCCACGTGTCAAGACCCCGTTCTGCGCGCCGCGTGAACCAGTGCACTGACCAACTGACCCGACAAGCATCTCTTTTTCTGCACGCCATGTCTCTTTTTTGCAGGCTACTTTAGTTTGCTTATCCCATTAATCGTGGGAGTTTTATATAATTTTACTGATTCTGACCTCTATAACAATAGATCCTTCCGGAGATAGGGTACCAGCTACTTCACAGTTATGCTGAACAAACAAGAGATTGGGGATGGATCTGCAACATTGAAGCTCAAGGTT
>CATIWJ010232309.1:0-14606 GCA_949640765.1 Croton laevigatus | reverse complement strand
GAGCGTAAAATGGCTAAGTATAGAGAGACCCCTAGAAATATTAGAAGTAAAGTCAATATAACTGGATAAAGAATAATTTGGTAACCGAATAAAAGTTAGATTATGAGACATAGACAGTAAACATAAATAAACGGAGTTAAAGTAAAAGAATAATAGGAAGACATAAAAAGAAACATTTAAGAGATTATGTAACAAAATGAGAAATTAACTAGATTGTGATTTGTTAGAAAACAGTAACGGAATCTATCTCTGGGAATACATGGGACAAGCGAGGGACGAATACGACACAATATCAGGTTTGGTACTTTGCTTTTATTTAACGCATTTATATGTTTATATGCAATGATGGGAATATGTGATGCTTTATATGCAATGATGTGCTATTGTTTGATTTACGTGCTATCTGAAAATAATTAATATGTTATTTTGAACCGAGTAAAAGTAAAGTACCCACTAAGCATAATGCTTAGCAAGTTTAGTGTCCCCTAAACTTGTAGGATCACGGAAAGACGCAAAGACAACTAAAACAGTCAAACAAAGTCAGGCTCACCAAGAGACACTTAGTATGGTATATGCTGCGCAACAAAAGTCAGAAATCAGAACAGACAACAGGATGAAGAAAAAAATTTTCTCAGGTAATGTTCTGCATACCAGTAAACATCAGTATGTAGCACTTCTTCGGGGTCTACTACAAGGCCTAGAAGGGGTGTTACATGACAAAAGTATTTATGTAAACAAAAGGTTCTAAACAGAAGAAACCCTATTATGAAAGTAAGAATGAAAGGAATCAAAAAAATAAAAATATTTGATTCGATTTAATGAGTTGATTAAACGTCATCATTCATAATGGAGAATAGACAAAGTAATTTTCGCATGGGATTTGAAATTTATCAAACATTACAGTGAAAATATATTTATAAGGAAATCATATAAAAAAAGGAAAGACGTAGCAATTTTCGCAGAGGCATATAAATCTGTCTAAATTTTTTAGGGTTTCTATAATTAATTTTGCTTCCAAATAATTCTGATTTGCAAAATTTAAGGAAATAAAAAATTTTCAAATCAAACACAATAGAGTGAGTCAATCAACAAAGTTAATATCCTTAATTTATATATTCGTTCATATCAATCATAAAATTAATATATTTATAAGGGAATCAAATTTGAATAAATTTTCAATTTAAAATGTCTCATTATTAAACTAAAGTCAAAGCACCGATTAAAAAAAAAACTAAAGTCAAAGCAGTTAGTTTAACAAATTTCATAAATATACACTATTCATTTTTCATTTTGTAATTTGCTTTGCTCCACAAATTTCTAGAGTAAAACTACAAAATAGAGCTAATCAAACGATTCAAAGTACCATGTGCGGCTCCTTGAAAATTTCCATCAAAATTAAAATAATAGATTAAACTAATTTAATTTATCATTTATATCATAACATTAAATTAGTGTTTAAAATTTTATTCTCTACTTAAAATTATTATTTATGATGAATTTACTTATCTTTATAATATATCTATAATTTATTTATCTATCTATCTATAACGTATATAAATGTACAATATATTATCAAGATTAAATTTATTTTTTTATAATTATTTATAATAATTAATTAAATTTAAATTATATTTTAATAAAAATACTATTTTAATTTTGTAATTAATTACATATAAATTGTATTAATAATAAAGAATATTATATAATTATTCACAATTAATTAATTAAATTCAAATCATATTCTATAACAAACTATGTATACTTTGCTTAGTTGTGGTCATGGTCAACTCAAATTGCACAATGGTCTTCCAATTTCTATATTATTGGAACTCTTTATTCAAAATTTACATATTAAATAGAACTAATTATGTATATCATTATTCTCGGATTCACATTCTATATTCTCTGTATTTAAGAAAAAAAAAAGCCTCATTTCTGTTTAAAAGTTGATTCAGGATTTTTTTTTATTAGAATATTGAAATTATTTAGTACTACCTCTCTTTTTAATTTTTCTAAGCGTGAATTGTACATTTTCTAGTTCAAATTCATCTACTTTCTACTAGCGTCACACCAGATACATTTATACTTTTAGCGACAAGTTACTTCTATTTAATAAAAAATAAATATTATTTGATTTATTTTATGAACTTTAATCAAAATTAAGTTATTTAATAAAATATAATATTAAAATATTAAATAAAAAATAAATTAAATAAAATATATCAATATTTTCATGTGTTGTACTTTAATTATGAGTTATATTTTTAATTATGAATTATTTTAATTAAGTTAAAATTAATAATAAAAAAAAGACTTGATAGAGTGCTTTTAACTACAAGTTATGTTTTTAATTATGCATTGTTGTAATTAGATTAGAATTAATAATGAAAAAGAAAACAAAAGACTCAATGTAGTAGAAAAATAAGATTGTATTGAGCTTTCCAAACAAGACTCTATTGTTATAAGATAATTATTTCATTCCAATTTAGAACTAATAAGTTTTAAAATTAATAAATCTTAGTATTAATAAATATTATAATTAATAATTCTTAAAATTTGTATTATTTTATTATGAAAAAAAAATGTTTCTTTGAAGTTTTATATTCCATTCCAGTTTAGAATTAATAAATCTTATTTAACAAAATCTTTTGTTAGCGTAGGATTTTAGTATATATTTTACCTATATTTATTTTACTTATATACAATTTTAAGATAATTTATTATTTTTTGATTTTTTTTTGTTAGATATAAAGAGATTTAGAGATTTTCACAAACTTTACAAATTTTCCACGACCTAAAAATTTAGAAGCAGAAATTTCCACGCACTTGTAAATATTTTCACGGGTTGTACTAATTATGGGTTATGTTTTTAATCATGATTTTTTTTAATTATATTCAAATTAATAATGGAGAAGGAAAGAGAAAATTTGATGGTATAGAAAAAGAAAACGGTATTGAGCCTTCCAAATGAGACTATTAAAATTTGTTTTTTAAGGTTAAATATGTCTTTATTAAATTATATTATTTTATTATTTTAACATCAATTTTAAGATAATTTATTAGTTTTTGGATTCCTCGTTAATATAACGAGATTTGGAGATTTCCATGACCTGTTCAGATTTTTCATGACATGTGGATTTGAAAGCAGAAATTTCTTCACACTATGAATATTTATGGGATTAATGATGAGGAATGACGAATTATATTAATTTATTATTTGAACATCAATATTAATATAATTTATTAGTTTTTAATTTTTTCGTTGCGTATAAAGAGGTTTGGAGATTTTCACGAAATTTAGAAAAGAAATTTTCATACACATGTGTATATTTACACGGTTATGCTTTTAATTATGGATTATATTTTTAATTATGAATTATTTTAATTAAGCCGTTGCTCCTTAGAATTGAAATTTGTCTGAAAATTTGCCCATGTCTCGTGTGAGATATTTATGTCTTATGCGAGATCACTCACAGATATTTCTCAACGGTCTTCTAACGGCTCTCTGATAAGTCAACTTTCTATTTTAAACTAGCCGTTAAGCAGTGTAAATAGTGTCTTATGCGAGATCTCTTCATCTCGTACGAGACATGGCTGTTATGAATAATAATTGCCAAGTCGGACAGTGTCTCATGCGAGCTAAAATCTTCTGTCAACTATTGGATTGATTTGACATAACATCTCATGCGAGTTGTATAGGTCTCATGCGAGATCTTTATGTTTAACCAATCTTCTCATGCGAGACAGAATCTCTGTCAACTTCTGGACTAATTTTCCATAACATCTCGTGCGAGATGTATATCTCTCGGGCGAGATATCAGTGCTACTTCAGGAATTTCAATTCTTTTGTAAGCAATAAGATTCATCTTGATTTGTTTTAGTTCAAACGTGTTGGAGCTGTACTTAAATACTTAAAAGTTCATTAGTAGATCACAAGTTAAAGTAAATTTATCAAATATTCAAAACAAAAGGATTTTCAAATATTCAAAACAAAAGGATTTTGACATTTCAAGCACAATTGCATTTAGCCAAATTATCCAATTGGTCCTCTAACTTTCCATTCTCACAATTTGGTCCTTATTTCAATCCTTTAATTTCTACTATATTACTATTTAATCTTTTTGTCACCAGCTACTAAATCCTTAACATTTACTGTATTACAAACTAATCCTTAATAATTTATAGTTTAATCCTTATACTTTCTAAGTTACATTTGGTTCTTAAACTTTGAATTCCCTTTCAATTTAGTCCTTATCAACATTTCAATTTTACCCCAAACTTCTAATTTTATTCAATTAAATCCTTATGGCATATTCCAATTTAACTCTTAAATTTTTAACCCTTTCAATTTAGTCCCTTAAACCCTAATTAGAAATTTTAGGATGTTACATGCCATTCGCCAAAAAGAAGGATTCACCCTTTTAAAACCAAAAAAAAAGGGTAAAACCTTTTGAAACACGTTTTAAACGAGATTATAGACAAGTATTTGGAGTTTAATATTTTTAGCTTTTATTATTTTTTACTCATAATAAATTCTATTTTTAGTTTGAATTTTGATTGTTATGGAGGGTAACCCATAAAATGGAATTTAAAAAAAAAATTAATTGGCTTACATCATGATGATAATGGGTGTGTTCTATGAAATGGGAAAAATATGAATAATGGGTGTGTTCTATGAAATGGGAAACATATGAATAATGGAATACCAGAAGGTGTAGGAAATTAGGTATGATGTCTCATAGTGGTAACTTGAAATGATGCCACTTTAAAGGAAATGATATCCAAGAATGGAATTATTCAATTAAGTATAGAGATAGATAATGAGATAATGTCGACAGTGGGCTCTGACCATGGTCGATCCTTTTTAAAAAAAAAAATACAAAATACAAAATTTAAAGAATTATTAATTTTTTAATTATTAAAATTAATAAATTTAAAAATATGTAAAATTTTAATTAAAAAATTTTATAAAATAAAAATCATGCATTTATCATTTTCATTATATTCTATGTTTTTAGCATAAAATATAAATTTAATAAATACATTGGAGATATTTATTCCTGTTAATTATTGATTGTTTATTTATATTTTAATTTTACAATATATTCGTTAGAATTTTTTTTTGCTCACTTATTGATATAAACATTTTTCCGAAAAGACAAAAGTTACAAACATGGTCCATGGAATTATTATGTGTTTTTTAATGAATAAATAATTCATTAAATAAAATTCGCCTGCGAAGAAATAAGGGGAATTAGTAAACCATTCTCCTACAGGTGTCGAAGAAAAAGCCTTTGGTGTAAAAATATGAACGACTTCATTCACATTCTGTTTAACAAAATTGAAAGAAATATCCCATTTGTTTAAAGAATTATTTTGTGTAAAATATTATGACATTTTTTTTTTTAAAAAGAAAATACGATATAATCATTTAGCATTGCTCTAAAATATCTGCATAAAAGAATAATAAGATTTGGGAGACGATTGGTTAATTGATTCTTGGATTGATTAGTGGTTTAATTTTGTCCGTAAAAGTGAAGTTTTTTAAGGAAATATTAAGATTTTATCACTGATGTGTAACTAATATTTCTATTTCACCATTGGATTTTGGCAATAATTCATGTAAGATTATTTTTCACTTTGATTAATAAGTTTTTTTTTTTTTAATTTTTGACATGTATTTATGGAATATTCCATCAATTTTCTCCTTTTTAGATATATTTATGGAATGTTTCCCACAAAATGACAGAATAACTTATTAGTTGAACGGTGCAAAAGTGTAGTGAATTTAGATTCTAGGAGGAAAGTATATATTAAAATAAAAATAATAAATACTATATTTATTTATAATTTTGGGAAATTTCAACAAAAAATTTATTATTCTTTTAGAATATTTTTATTTTTATCCTAATACGATTATTTAACTTTCCTATTGCTAAATTCTGGAAATATATTTTTTCACAAAAAATAATTTTAAAGTTAAAATTTAAAAACCAAATGGTCCCATAAAATATTAATTGTGTTTGGACGATTAAACAAAAAGTCTTTTCAATATCTAGGTTCTTTCGGTTTTTTTTTTCATTATTTTCTTCATATACTTATAATTTACACTATATATGAATATATGGAATCGGAGAATAATTACACTTTTAAAACATGTCTATTAATTAAATGTATGAAATACAACCTATATCATTATTTACAATTAATTAGTTCTTTAAAAACAATTATTTGAAAGTCTCAAAGTTTGATTCACCTGGACTGAGGCCAGGCATTGTCTTTATATAGGGAGTTCAGAGCAGTCATACCGTTCTATAGTCCAATAAGATTTTTTAGGCCTCTGAGCCCATAAGGCCCCAGATTCTTGATGTCCAACAGTTTGGCCCAGTGGGCGACCTCCCTATGACTTGGATAGGGCGACCTCCCCTGACTCAGTCATGGGAGACCTCTCCCTTTTAGAGGATCTCAGGTATGGAGAAAGCCTAGAGGTAGAAGTAGAGGTAGAGGTAGCCCAAGGGCGACCTCTACCTGGTTATGTGACAACTACAAAGGAAAGTAACCTTAATATGAATAGCACCTTAATATCAAAGGCTATCTATGGATAGCACCTCTCTCAGAACCCTTAGGGAGGTCAACTTTTAAGGGAGGTGGCCTACAGATGTCACCTTAAGTGCCAAGTCATTCTATGTCTTATCTATCAATACGTAGAACAAATCATTACCTTTATATAATACAACCCTTCTCTTACTAAACTCTGATAATGGTCTATTAGGGAAGTACCAGCGACCTCTCATAGGACTTGATACTTGCAACATCTTTCATAGAGGGGCCTTATTAAGGAGGGCAATATGTGGAAGAATTCTTTTATAGCAACTTCTATCAGACACTTGGCCAATAAAGGTTACTATAATAATACAAATAGATGCCCCCTTTTAAGTGTCAAGTCATTCTATGTCTTGGCCCTTATTAACTTTGAGCAAATTGCCCATTGGATTTGGCGACCTCTTTTACTACTGAGTCCCAATCTTTGAGCACCATAATGAGTATGTCGACCTAGATGCAAGGCAATAAGGTATATTTATTAGCTTATTTGCTATATGAGTGACCCAAGCGCATGAAAACAGGTTGAGCATGTGAAGCATTTATTTAATAAAGCCCTAACGTATAAGGAGCAGGTTTTATGGTGTGGCGTTGATTTTATAGCCCTAGCACATGAAGACCTAGGCTGCTCAATAGTGACATTAATTTTATAGCCCTAGCAAATGAGGACTTGGGTTGCTCAATGATGATATTAATTTCATAGCCCTAGCACATAAGGACTTGAGTTGTAGCACTTATGGTGTGGCGTTGATTTTATAGCCCTAGCATATGAAGACCTAGGTTGCTCAATAGTGATATTAATTTTATAGCCCTAGCAAATGAGGACTTGGGTTGCTCAATGATGATATTAATTTCATAGTCCTAGCACATAAGGACTTGAGTTGTTTAATGGTGGCATTAATTTTATATCCCTGGCACATGAGGACATGGTTCGCTCCATAACATATAAGGAGCAAGTCATTTATGGTGTGGCATTGATTTTATAGCCCTAACACATGAGGACTTAGGTTACTCAATGGTGACATTAATTTTATAGCCCTAGCACATGAGGACTTGGGTTGCTCAACAATGACATTATAATTTCATAGCCTTAGCACATGAGGACTTGGGTTGTTCAATGGTGTCATTAATTTTATATCCCTGGCACTTGAGGACATGGTTCGCTTAATAGTGGCATTAATTTCATAGCCACATGATCACATTTTTGCATGAGCAACTTCCTAAATATTTGTTTCTAAATCTTTTGGACCATTTCTTTCTTGGCATTGGAACCTCAATTCATTCTTTGTCTTTCTCCATTGAAAACTCCAACTTTTGAGTGACATACTCCTATAGAAGTTGACTTTCTAAACATGACTCCATTCTAACTTTCCAATATTGAAAGTCACTTCCATCAAAGTATAGCTTTAGTGATTGGTGGTAAAGCTCTTGAATTATTGTCATTGGATCTTCTTTTGCACTTAAACTTGAATAAAAGAGTCCAGCTTTGATACCAATTGTTGGCCCTTTGACAACTAAGGGGATGAATTAGTTGGAGATTTAAAGAACTTGAAAGCAAAATTTAGTGGATAAATTGAACAATTGAAAGACAATAGACTTTTTATAGTGGTTTGGATATAATCTCGATCCTAAGTCCATTTCTCCAATTCTCTTAAGAATTAGGTTCTACTAATCTTATCAAAATATTACAAGGAGATTTTCTAAGCTAATATCAAACTTAGTGTTTTAGGCTCACACTTAAACCTTACAAAAAAAACACTTAGAGTTTTTAGCTCACTCTAAACTTATAATAACTCTTAATGTTAAGTTTAATGTTCACTCAACTAACACTCACAAGATTGAATACAAAGAATTGAATGAAGGTGAAGAGAATAAAATGTTGTTGTGAAAGTTAAAGCTCTATTGAATGTTCAGATTGTTGAACCTCTTAATGATTGTAGGTGGGTGTATTTAAACCCATTTTGAACAATATAGCCGTTACTCCTTTGAGTTGAAGTCTATCTCAAGTTTTGCATATGTCTCACGCGAGATGCGAGGGTAGCGCGTGAGACCACTCACTGACATTTTATAACAGACTTGTAATGGCTACCTGTTGTGTAACACCCCTTAACCCGACTAGTTTCTAGTCAAGCTAAAGTGTGCTACCACTAACTTTATATGGTATGCAGAACATAGTTTATAATTGATTACAATAAGTTTACAATTACAAAACTGAATAATAAAAATTTTTCTATCTCTTTCTGGTGCTTCTCTGGTCCTCTGACTTATACTCTGCAGTATATGCCGAACTACGTGTACTGGTGAGCCTGACTCTACTTGGATTATTCTGATCCTTAGCGCATTTTTCTGTAACCTAAAAGTTTAGCAGACACTAAACTTGCTAAGCATTATGCTTAGTGGGTACTTTACTTTCACTCGGTTCAATTTAACATATTAATTATTTATAGATAGCACATATGTCAAACAATAGCATAGCATTGCAAACAAAGCATCACATATTCATATAATTGCATATATAAATATAAATGCAATAAATAAAAGAAAAGTACCGAACCTGACTTAGTGTTGATTTACTTGTCGGCTGCATTCCATGTCCTTTATCCGTTCGCATCTTTCCCTACAAATCTAACTTAGCAAATGCCATTGAAATTCTACTTAGTCTTTCATTTTCTACGAAGCTTTATTATGTATTAATTATATATTCAAAATATTCTTAATTTGTATTTTAACCTTTTTCTTGACGTGTTTATGATGCGTTTTTACGCCCGTCTAATAAGTACTTATAATTCTTTCTATTGCTTTTACTTAGTTTTCTGATGTTACCGGATAATTTTCCACATGTCTATATCTTATATATTTTTATTCTTGAAAATTGACCAAATGAATAGTATTTTACCAAATGAATAGTATTTTTTCGATTTTATGACTATAAGTACTTTTTGTAAAAATATGCATAATCTATTTCCTATAGTTTATCTGACATCTTAAGTTGTAAACATGGCATTTTCTCTAAGCCTACGACTCATAAAAAGAACGTTACGACTCATAAATGGTTTTACGTAATTCATTTATACTTAGCCATTTTATGCTCTTGATTTTACAGAAATTTTGCCAGAGTTCTGCATCACATTCAAATACACGTGAATAGTAACAGCGACTATCATTGACAACCCCAGTGACTATTCACTGAATCATGCATAAAAATTTTTCAAACAATTTAGCAATCTATCCTTATACCCTCACTCTTCATATAAAAAGAAAATAAAACACTTCTATAGTCACACACAACATAAAACCTCAAGCGTTCATTAATTTTCCCCTTTTCCGCTTATTTATTTCCATTTGAGCATATTCCATTAATTTACTATAATTTTGTTTATACAACTTCAATTAAGTTAATTCCTGACTTTGTTTAACCCTAACACATAAGTTTATCATTCACATAAATTTCAGATTTAATTAAGCTACGTATAATTTCTGATGTGACTTTAATTCCGGCTCTACTGTTTGACAAATTTTTCTTGTGCATAGCCTATTAACTTAGTCATATCTTTTCCATTTAAGGTCCAAATGGATTGGTTCTTAATTCTTTAGCTAGCCAACACATTTAGGTACAATTTTATTTTCTATTGCACCATCAAATTATGTCGATAACATATTCAAATTGTAAGCTAAATTCTCAGGTTTGGTTCTGTCCTAGTTCTGAGTTTCAGTCTGCACACTAATTACTATTTTAGTCATATCTTCTCCATTACTAGTCTAATTAAGTTTCTTCTAATCTATAAAGTTTCTTAACAAACTGGGGAACATCTTTGCTTTTTACCTCTACCTCAAATTACGTTGTTAACTTAGTGAAATTATCATCTAAAGTTCATGTTTAATTCTGGCCGTGCACAAGGAACAACCTTCAGTTACTTAGGTATAACTTTTTACATATATATTTTTTGCCAAAACTGTTTTACAGGGTTAAACTAGACATATAACCCACTTCCTCAAATTCAGTCTTTATCATGGTCAAATAATTGGTTGAATTTCAGTTTGCCCTGCTGCCTAGTCTGTTTACGTCAGCCTGCACGTCGGCCACTATTCCGGTTATAACTTTTTCTACACAAGTCCAAATAGGGTGGTTCTGGTCTCTATTGTTAGCTAAGACATATATCTAAAACTTTAATTTTTAACACATCTCAAAATTATGTCCCTAACATATCTTAATTTTTGGACCAATCAATCCCCTAAAAATCTGCCAAAATTCTGATTTTAGGTTCCTTCATCTTATTTATTAACATATAAGCTCTAATTTAACCAATTAATCATTTTATCTTTATTACATGATTATCCCCTTTTCTAAACCCTAGAATTTCAGAATTTAATCTCTATTTAATCTCTTTTAATAATCAATTGAAGAAATTAGAAGTAGATATGGGATATTTACCTTAAATTTCATCTTCCTCTTGAAAACTTGGCTTGAAATTTGCCAAAACCTATTGCTTCTCTTTGGCTAGAAGGTTCGGCCACCATGGAAGGAAGAAAAGAGGATTTTCTCTTCATTATATGTCCAATTTTTTGTTGTTTAGTCTCTTTTATATTTTTATTTTAATTTTGAATTATTTAATTTTTGATCCAATGGCCAATATTTAGCCAACCTATTATATTTCAATGGCCATGATGTAGACAAGTGTCATCTCCATATACTTTTCCTTGATGGCCAAGAACATTGCTCAATTTTTATCCTTTACCATTTACTCCTTCCTTGGGTAAGTTATTTGCAAGTTGGTCCTCCTGTAGAATTTTCGTTATAACTCTTTACTCGTGCGTTTTCGGGAGAAATCATGCTGCAGCATTAATAACGCTATGGCCCGATTAATCCCACAAATTCACTCATAAGGTCAATTATAGGCACTATTAAAAACTTCTGAAACCCCGTTTCCAACTTCGTCCTTGTCTTTTAGAGAAATTCCATTTAGGTCCTTTTAAGGTTCTTCTTAACCTTGCTGCAGTCTTTTATTAATTACTTTTTGTATATTATTCCGAATTCAATAATTCTTATGCCAAATGAAACTAGACATTTATATATATGTCATATTAAAATTTCAAACCAATCTGAATTATAAATAATATTTGGTGTCACTTCCGCTAGACCCGGTCGCACTGCCCAAGGTAGCTTGCGTACTGTCTACTAATTATGTCATAACTTCATCCATGCATGTCTAAATTGGGTGGTTCTTGTTTCTACGTTTAGAAAACATATAAAGGAACAACTTTTATGTTTTACACTTTTATAAAATAGGCCTTCTCGAGGTCCGAAATCTAGATCTAACCCGCAAGTTCTGCGTAAGTCTAATTTTCGTGTTTTTTGCGGAATTCTCCGTACATACAATTCCGGAAACTACCGTAATCACACTGTTGTGACCCATATAGTCTCAGGATCTCATATTTAATACATTATCAAGGTTTTACATAATTTTTAGGAAAATTACATTTTTAGTTCCTAACTTTTTCCAAAATTCCCATTAGGTCCTTTTGACTTTCGAAGCCTTATTTTGCCTCCCGGGTATGGTCGACACCTGTCTGTAACCCTATTGTAATTCATATTATTAAATTTACGTATTTAGGGTCGACTTCCCACGGAGGTCACCCATCCTAACTTGTACTGTGACCCGAGATCATTTAACTTCAGAGGTTCATCGAATTTCTCCGCGATCTTTCCGAGTCCACGCGCCCGAACTGTATCATTTGAATCTACAGTTGTCGGATAACACGTCTATACTCGATTTCTTTATTCCTCTGCTTACGACTCGTGTATAATTCACGTATCTCTGTATTTCTCCTTTTATTTACTTTTCATTTACCATTTATTTACTTCACATCTACCATATTTCTTCTTCTTTTGCTTTCCTTATTTACCTTTTATTTACCTTACATTTACCTTATATTTACCATTTTTATGTCATTTATTTATCTTTCTTCACGGTATACTATTCGCACAATTCCTTGTTAATGGTCACTTATTCCTATCCATTCATTAGATTACGTGTACTCCTGGTGTTATCGAGTTTTAGGATGTTACATGTTGGCTTCAGCTCTGCATTTTAATGAACTAGCTATTGGATGTTGATCAAGCTATGTCTCGTGCGAGATCTTTATGTCGCATGTGAGACATGGACATTATGAAATCTAACTGCCAAGTCAGATGGTGTAGCGCACGAGACAAGATCTTCAATTAGCTACTGGATTGATTTTGGCGTAGCATCTCGTGTGGGATATATAGGTCGAGCGTGAGACTCATTTCTTCTTTGCTCTTTAAATGGTTTGACCAACCTTAGTGCTTGACACAAAATATTCTATTAACTACTGGATTGATTTGGCATTTAGTCGCGTGTGAGATGTGCCCATCTTATGCGAGACATCAGTGCTACTTCAAGAACTTTAATTCTTTTGCAAATAATAAAATTTATCTTGCTTTGATTAAGCTCAAACTTGCTAGAATAATAATTAAACACTTAAAGAGTCATCAGTAGATCACAATATCAAGTGAGTTTGTCAAATATTCAAAAACAAGAGATTTTAGCATTCTATGCACAACACATTTGTCATTGATTTGTGTTTGATTGGCAGAAGTGATTTTTGCCATAACTTTGGCTACGGGTGTCAAAATGACTACTATGACCAATTTTCAAAAAGCTAGTTTAGAGACCTACACGAATAATAAGGCTCTGCCTTATAACCCCCGTTTTGTGGCCTAAAAACACCATTAATCTTCCAAAATGCCTTTTGAAGTTTTTCCTATGTTTTTGGTGTGTTCTTGAACTTTTTCTTTCTTACTAAATGCCACTGATTGTTACTGATACTGATTGTCATTGAAGCTTATTGAATTTTTATATTGATACTATAGAAATTTACTATGTTGTTAGTCTGTCACGTTTATCTTCTTCTTACAGTTGAAACCTTAGCTGCCATAAGTGACCTGAAATTTTCAATGGCAATAAAACCTAACAAATTATATATCATCGGAAAGCTCTCGACTCACAGATTCCTCAAATCGAAGATCCATCACTGGTAAGATGATGAATCGAAGCTTGAAAAATTTCGGATATAAAGAGAACCCAAAATTCGATTCTACTTTTTATAGCCCTTTCCGCCGCATGTTGCCAAACTTTTGGTGCTCGTGGAGGTCGCCATTGCCTGGGTAGTGACTGGCACACCGGCTGGCCCATTCCGGCAGTGTATGGTGGTAATTGGCGGTGAGGTGTGCAACTGCTAGTTGTGTGATTTTTCCCATTTTTGATTTTTTTTTCTCATTTTTTTAAGAGAGGGAAGTTTTGATATGTTTGAAAATCTGTATGCCTTATTATTCCCAATGTGCTATTTTCTTAATTTTCAAAGTGAATATGGTTTTTTTTTTTGATAAAACTACAAAATATGATATTTCACATAATAACCCAAAAACCATCTAAATGATGCAAAACAAGAAAAGAGGGAAGGCTCGTGTAACATGGTTCCTTAGTGCTCTTCATTGTCATTCCGTTGTCTCCTCCTCCTCCATATAAAAAACCTCTATCCTCTTTTATTTTTATTTCATCCAAACATTTCTCTTCTATTTCTGTCTTATTAATTTGTTTTTGAACAAAACATATATATCTCTTTTGTTTTCAGTATCATTACAATAATAATAATTAAAAAAATATGTTGTCAAGAAGTAGAACTCTTCCCAGCAGAATCCATCATGGAGCTGTAAGTTTAATAGCTTTTTTTTTTTTTTATTCTTATTTTAAAGTAGTATATATTAAATTACTTTATACTATATTGGATTAATGTTAGTAATTAATTTGATGACAGATAGAGGAACGGCATGATATAAGACACTATTTACAAGTAGAAGTGCAAGTATCAGCCAAAACAGCTGAAAATGAAAGTGAATCAATTAATCCACAACCCAACTATTCCAAATGCTTTGATGATGATGGTCGCCTCAAGAGAACCGGTAATTTATTATACAATTTTTTTAA
>CATIWJ010232267.1:0-44118 GCA_949640765.1 Croton laevigatus | reverse complement strand
CTTTAAGTACTTGCTAAAATTGCAAGGGCGGCTGTTTCTATGCCTGATACTCAATGGGGGGTATGTCCTCCTAATTTTTTGTATGAAGTTTTACATTATGATGCAAATAATATGAGCTGATATGAGCTCACTTCATTTTCGGAAAAAAAAAAAAAAAAAAAATAATTTAGTTTATTAATTAATTTCCTGAGGTACCACTAAACTTTGCTAAATTTATATTACAATGGAATTATATAAATTATTCTAAAAAAATAAAAAATAAATATTATTTATTTTTTTGCGGTAACTGCAAACCACAGTTACTTGCAGTAAAAACCTAAACCGCGTCGCAACCTTGCAGTTTACTAAAAATGCAAATCGCAAACCGCACCGCAAATGTGGTGCGGGTGGTTTCTACATGTATGAGAATGAGAGGTTTCTAGTGCCTGCTTCTGCTTATAAACTATAATGTGAACTGTTTTAGCTGTCTAGTATCGCACTGAAATTCGTATAGAGGTTGCAACTTTGATCAACTATTCGATTAGAACGACTGTGCTGTAAAATTTGTAGTCCCATGTATTTAAATGTAGGATCAATTATGGTTTGTCCAGAAAACATCCATACTACATGAATAACATCCTACTCTGCTAGCCAAATCAATCAAAATTTTAGAACTTATGTTGAATGAAATTACAGGACTGAAGACTGAAAAAAGTTACCTACTTTACAGCGCCCTAGATCATCATCTACGTTAATAATAACCTTTTGCACGTCTTCTTGTTATGACCAAGGCCCTTGCACTTGCTGCACTGCAGCTGACGCTTAATTGAGTCTATAGATTCAGCCTGTTTCATCTTCGGCCTGCCGGGCGGCCGTTTCGTTGGTGGAGGGGTTACAATGACTCCCCCCCCGCATGATTCAGCCTGAATTGGCCTGTCAACGTTTGGAACAGGGTGAATGGACTCAGCATATGTAGCCTTGTATCTCTCCACAGAGAAGTATTCAGAGCAATAATCATAAGGGTTTCTACCAATGCATTCGAATACAGCAATTGCATGGCAGCAAGGGAGACCAACTAGTTTCCATCCCTTGCAGCTGCAATCACGATGATTAATATCAACAATGTCGACGGATTCTCCACGAACCTCAAACGTGCTGCTGTGGGAAAGCAGAACCTGAAGTGATCTTGCTATTGATGTCTCCTTCTGCAATCTTTCCTCTTTTGATGGAGCCAACTTTGTCATCCATTGGTTGGATTCAACCCGACGAGTGTAAATCGTTTCCATCATTTTCCCCCTTAATGCATCAATCATTTGAGTTATCGGCAGCTCGTGTGCTTCTGATACCCAACTGTACAGCTCTTGCCCAAAATTTGAAGTCATATAGTTATACCTATCTCCAAGAATGAAGGCATTTGCCCAGTGCTCTGGCAGGCTGTTTATAACCCAATCATAAGCTTCATTGGAGATACCTTTTATGTTTTCAAGAGCACGCTGGAAACCTTCGATTCTTGGCGCATAGGCTGCAGCATAGAAGTCGTTTATCATGAATCGCCTTGCTTCATGAGAGAACTGCCCCTTCAAGTCCCTGTTCAGTTTCTCAGCTAGAAGACGCAAACAGTAGGCATGACAACAATTATCAAAAACCTCAGCTAATGATTTTTTTACTCCATCCTGAAAATCTGCAACAAATGTGATCTGACGAGATGTAGGAATGGCAGATTTCAGTTCTGATAAGAACCAATGCCAGTTCTCATCTGTCTCAGCATCTATGACAGCAAAAGCGATGGGAAAAATACCATCATCTGCATCAATAGAAACAGCAGCCAACAACACCCCTTGGTATTTAGAGTTTAAAGGAACACTATCAAGGAAAATCAGAGGACGGCAACCTTGTTCAAAACCAGTGATTGATGCATGAAATGAGACGAAAAGACGGTGGAAACTCGAGTCATCCTTGGTGGAGAATGTAGCAATACTGCCTGGATTAGTTTCCTTTATTTTCTCACAAAAGAATGGCAGCTGATTATATGCCTCTTTAAAAGACCCTTGAAGTTGCTCTCTTGCAATCTCTTTTGCACGCCATGCTTGAGAGTAATTCAGTTGAATCCCATACTCCCGCTTGATGTCATCTGCAATATCTTTCGGCCTGTAATTTGGCGAAACTTTCAGTTTCTCCTTTATGATACTTCCCACCCAACCCCTTGTTGCTCGATACCCAGCTTTTGCAGAAGCTCCTTCACATGTATGGTCTGAATTCATTTTCTTGATACAAATTAACTGAGTTGTTGAAAGCCTTGATGCATATATCCTCCAAGGGCAACCTTGGGATTTACATTTGACTGTAACACGATGACTGTCATTCTTCTTATATCTATAAGCAAATCCATGTGCAATTGAGAACTTATGCAAAGCTTCTCTGAATTCAGTAAAACTACCAAACCTTTGGTCAACGCCAGTAATGGTGTTTTCCCACTGCATGACAGCTTTCTGATGCTTCTCATCGATAATTCCAATTGGAGTACAGGATATACCATTTTCATCAGGAAGACCTATTCCCACTTGACCAACATCAACATGAACATCAATAGGGTTAACGTCTATTGGAGTAACTGCAGCTTCTGACAGAGTTGTCCTGCTTGACCTACTAGCAGGCATATTGGATACATTCCTGGCAGCAGCTTCCTCTGACATCACAAAAACATCAACTGTAGCAGAATCCACAACAAAATTAACCATCCGCTGTAAATCCTTGTCTTTAGAGATAGTGATAGGGGTCTTCTTGTTTCCCGGGAGGAAGTATTTGATAGACATTGTATCAACAGAAAAAGCGAACGCTTCAGCTATTTCAGATTTGAAATCACTCAACTTTGTTTCCTCATCAATGTCAATCGCATAAGCATCACCACCATTGTACGACAATGTTCCATCCTTACTTGTCACAAACTCGCCGCCTGACTGGCATATAGCTATTATTTTCTTTGCAGCCATGGCCTAACCCCACAAGCAAATAAACAA
This sequence comes from Croton laevigatus, assembly GCA_949640765.1. NCBI lineage: Eukaryota > Viridiplantae > Streptophyta > Magnoliopsida > Malpighiales > Euphorbiaceae > Croton > Croton laevigatus. Next base: position 41,122 of record CATIWJ010232267.1, on the reverse strand, counting down.
AATGAAGTTATGTATTATATTCGAGAGCAAAACAGAGAGATTCAACTGGAGTTGGAAACACAAAGGGGGAAAGTCCGATAAAATAAACAAACTAAAGGAAAAAGAAAATCACCAACACATTCAGAAAGAAATTATGCATAGCAAATTATGAAAACTAATTACACCAATATGACAAGCATTGTGGGGAAGATTTCAACAATATAAAGTCAAAACCTTTCTCACAAAAGGGGAAAAATTTAATAACATAGCCATGACACTTGGAATTGGAAAAAAAATAGAATAAATTCCAAACCTTTCTCATAAACTCGTTGCCAGAATCCCAAATCAAAAGAATTAAATATGAAAGACAGCATATCAACACGTAGGAAACAAAAATATAACAAATTAAAATCTCAGAGCGGAGGCAATTATAGGAAAATTGTAATCCAAACATCAAAGAGGGAAACCTAATCGATAATTAAAAGCGCGAATTCGAATTGATTACGGTAAATAAACAAAACCCTAGTTATGGGTTTACAAAAAGTTAGGAAATGATTTACCTGCCAAGCCAGACCGGAAAGAATTGAGGTTTGCTGTGAGTGAGTCTTCTCGTAGAGCCAAAGTTAAGGACTTTGTCTTTGTCTCCACTATAAAACTGCGCACAGAAGGAGAGAGAGAGCCAAAAACAAAAGACGATATGTTATAAAACGAATCGTTTTGATGATGTGTATTTAGGCTTAGCACACGTGGACTTGATTTTGTCCACCTCGGATACGTTACTCCTTTCCCGGCAGTGGCGGCTTGGTTGCGATTTGCGAAGAAAATAAAAGGTACATCATACAGCCTATCTCTTCAGTTCAGTGTCCAATCTCATCACCAACTCTGAATTCTGTCTGCCCGTTCCATCTCCCATCGATCTTTTTAGCAGATAACCAACATTTCTCTCTTCCTCTTTCATCTTCCCCTCTTCTCTTAAACTAAAAACCAAAAGAAGACGACTTTTTCATGGTGGTTTGGTAGTTTGATCTTAGTATATAATATAAGCCAACAATTCTTTCTTCCCGTTACGTCTTCCCCTCTTCCTTCCAACTGTGTTGTGCGCATAGAAAAATCAATTTTTTTCATGTTGGTTTAGTTAGTAGGGTTGTTTTTATCAGATAACCAACAATTTTCGTTCTGTTTTTTTTTTTTTTTCAAATAAAGGTTTCAATTTTAGGGCTCTCCAAGTGTCTTGCCAAGTTAACAGAGAAGGAAAAGAAAATGAGCAGCGGCAGTGGCAACAGAGAAATAATTCCTTTAAGTGAGGTGGCCGTGACTGAGCATTTTAACAAGAAGATAAATACAATGGGTACGGTCGTGGAGTTCTCTTTGCCTGGAATAGCTAACAGTAGACATCCTAACCGTGGTACATACTGCTATTAATTTCATTTTCTTTCTGATATTTTGAAGCCTTCTTGTTCATCATTTTCATAATGTTTGTAGATTACATGACCCTTTTGAAAATTGTGGATCAATCACAACAATCTCCTGAATTCTCAGTAAATATTTTTACTCAAAAGTTGGAGCAACTTCCTGCTGTCAAGTCCTACGGAGACGTGATTGTCCTCCACCGTTTCAAGGTGAGTACTTTAGAATTTGATGCCTTTTTTTGAATATCACACGAATTAGGACTAAGACACAAATTGTTTCGTCAAATATGTGTTTTTCCCCCTTCAGTGTGCTTTAATATGTGGGAGGGATGATGCAGATTGGCAAATTTGATATCAACGATAAAGACACTGGTCATTCTAAGGCGGTGGTGAATGCTGTTTTTGATAAAGAATATTCATCATTTGCCCTATTAGATGGAAGAAGTAATGACTTCAATATGTATCAAGTTTCTGGACCTTTTTCTCTAACATCGACTCAGAGAAATTGTATAACCGATTTAAGGAATTGGTGGCAAAATGCTCGAATACCATCTGGTAAGTTTTGAAAATTTGTTGTACTACTTGATTATGCCGTGATCATTATCATTCTTGCATGGATGTATGTGTTTTCTTATTCCATTGGATCTATTCCTTACATTTGTATATGCTTTTAGAACAAGAATTCAGTTTCTTTATTGTAAGACTCATAAACCTTAATTGCTACTCAAAGGGTGTTTGGCGTTGTGTAAAAAGTCGAAAGAATTACAATCCTCATCCCACCCAAAATTCTAGGAATTATTGGTTAGGAATCAACAACACAAAAACTTTGTTAGACATTATCCCTTTTCTTTATTTGGATCGGGCACTTGATCATGATCAAATTTTAAGCCTACTTGGTTGGTTAATTGGTTACATTTCATTCTTGGAATGCATTAGCTGTCCGCTCTCAATGAATTAGAATTGCCCTGTTGGGCTAGGTCATTTTGGGACAAGCGGATCATTATGATAAAAAGGATGAGCTTCAAGAGAATGATTCGAAATTCTTGAACTTTTTAACTTAAAAGCCAGTTAAATCTTCAAATGGGGTTTTTTTTTTTTTTTTTGCTTTTAAGATGTTTTTATAAAAGCAACAAAATGCAGCTTTTTTATAAGAAAAAAGGAGAAAAGCACAAGCAATGCCATACACACACTCAGTTCAATCACATTCTTGTCATTTTATGTCCCAACAAATTCTCTAATACTAATATAAACATGATTTAACGTACTTTAGGCCGAAGTGAATATCTAATGCGAAGGATGGGAGACATTAAACCAGATGATTGCCCTTTTGATCTGGTGTGCAAGGTAATATTTTTATAACTGTTTATGAATTAACTGTTTATGAATTAATTATGAATAAAGTTTAAAGAAACAGTTCTATTTTATTTAAGAGTAGAATGAAGCATTGTTGTTTCATCTTTTTTTCAAATGGATGCAAGGTTTTGCATGTCTCAAAAGATGATTCTAGCAGCTGGGTGCTCTATCTTTGGGATGGAACTGATGCTCCTTTGTTACCTTTAGATAAGAAGTAAGTTTGACTTTTTAATTACAATAGTAAATTTAATGTTGCCTAGATTAAGAGGCCTTAACTAAGCAAAATAAGCAAAAAGCTTAAAGCCCTTTCTATCACTTCACGAAAGATTTGATATGACTCGATGGACTGCAAGAGCTATACTGATGAAATTAATTGAACATATGTATATTGTAGTCTTGTTGATGAAGAGGAGAATCCTCTACCGTTGCAAGTGGAATCAACTCCTTTAAATCTCGATATTTGTCGCGAATATCCCATTGGCACTATTTTAAGAGTTATGGCCAATGAAGTCTGTGTAAATCTTACTCTGCAATTTCATGGTGTTGGCAAATGGTTGAGAATTCGAAACATTAAAGTCAAACTGTCTGAGGGAATGTGGCGTGGTGAGTGGGATAAAACGTCTAGTAGAGTTAGATTTCTGGCGGATACCGATGTCGATGTTGTGGATCGTATGAGGTAATGCTATTACTTATCTGTATTATTAGGTACTAATAAATGATTTGATTCCAATTTGTTGGATTTTTAATGCTTGCTAATTAAATTATTCAGGGAAGCTAAAAAAATAAAATCAGATTATGCTCTGCGCTCCTCCTCCCCCTCGAGTGCTACTGCTAATGATTTCACGGGTAGCTTGTTCCAATTGTTATTCTCATTTTTTCAGTTTTGTTTGTATTTCTTGTTCTTAATATAATCTGGGAAACAATGCAGACTTCAGTTGTTTATTTATTATTGCTGTATGCCTTTTGTTTTTCCCTTTTGTTCAGAGTTAGAAATTCAAAATTTGAAGTATGGAACGTTGGCCGATATTCTTTCTATAGACAAGGTTAGGTTCTTAAGCAATTTTCAATCATTGTATGTACTATTTTTGTGGTTATAGCTTATAAATATAAGCTTAGTGATATAGATTGTATATTTTTACTGTTAAATGATGTTGAAATGTTACAGGATGCTGCAGGCCGTTCCATCTTCTTTTGTGTTGTTCGTGTGGTGGCAATTTGTCATTCTGAACGGAAAGAATTTTGTTCGTTAGAAGTGACAGAAACATCTTATTTAAGACTGACTATTGAGGATTCAACTGCAAGAATGCATGTCTATTTATGTGGACGAGAAGAGCAGGTATCAATACTAAATTCACATTTGCATAATTTAGGAGAAGAATTTTGAATTGAATTGTGGAATGAAACTCTATTAGGTGCGGTTTTTTGGAGGTTTTAGCTCAGATATTTTGGAGAGGAAGATGAAGAGGATACTTGGAGTACATGAACATCAAGATTTGTATGCTACTGGAAATATGATAAGATCTCCACCGTTGATCAATTGTGCAATAGATCCTTTTTTTTCCGACGCCGACGAGAAGATGTATTATTACTTGTGTCATACTAGGTTAAAATGATTATTGTTACGATCATCATTTGTATTTTGGTAGAGAAGCTGTGAAGGTATGCAAGTGTGTAATGTACTATCTTTTTGGTAGCTTGAGCAAATACTGCATATGCTTTTCTGTTTTGTAAATTTAGTATGTCTAATCTAATGGCCAATTGTAGTATTCTGTTTAGTTATGTTTTTTGGAAATCCACTGGTCTCGACCGTCGCAGACTAATTAATTGGTAGTTATTACTCCATTTTTATTTTATTTTGTGTCTGAAAATTAAAAAAAAAAAAAAAAATTTGTAGAATTCAGTCAATAGTGGGCAATTTGAGGATTTTGTGCTATTGCTATCAATATTTGATTTATAATAATTTCCCTTTTTGCCTTAGAAGAGAATAAAAAAGTGGCCCCTTTTAAATCAAACGACGAGTCGTTTAAGGAGCAATTTCCCGAGCTCGATTTTGATATTCTACCCTTAGCCCACCATCCAGAGAGCTCACAGAAAGTTGCATCGTCGTCTTCGGGTTGAATGTTGATGGTTCATCCTTGAATCACAAGCGGATATGACGAATTATGGTATTCTGAGGGTCGCTGCTTCTCTACATCCATGTCTAACAAGTGTTTCGTCTTCTTCCAGTAATGATAACATTAATATAAACAGTATAACGGTAAGAGCAATTTTACCTCAACTCCTCTCGTCGGCGCGGTGAAGTTTTTTTTTTTTTTTTATATAATTTCTGCTAAATGTTACAGGATATGATGAAACAGAGCACTGTCTCCAATGGATTTAAGTGGCGTTTGGTAATTGCGTATGACGGGACAAATTACGCTGGTATTCAAGCTTCGATTCTAAACTTTGAGTTGAGTTTCAGAAGATTTCTTTCAATTATTTTTAGGATTTTGGGAATATGAAAAGATATCTATAATAATTTCAAATTCAGGTTGGCAATTTCAGCGATCTCCTCCAACTATACAGTGCATAGTAGAAAAGGCTTTGATTCGAGCAACAAAGCTAGAAAGAAAGGATCTTCATTTGGTTGGAGCAAGTAGAACAGACGCAGGAGTTCATGCTTGGGGCCAGGTCTGAATTTCTCTAACTCTTCTTCTTCTTCAACAATTTAATTAAACTAAATAACTAACTAACTTAACCACCATTTTCAGGTTGCACACTTTGTTACCCCTTTCAATTATGATAGCTTGGATAGCATTCATGCAGCTCTTAATGGTCTCCTTCCTCCTGATATTCGTGTTCGAGAAATTAGCCCCGCGCTTCCTCAATTCCATGCTCGATTTTCGACTATCAGCAAGATTTATCACTACAAGATATATAACGACTCCATCATGGATCCCTTTCAGCGCAAGTATGCTTACCATATTGCTTATAAACTTAATGTTGCTGCCGTGAGACGAGCTTCTCAGTATTTTGTTGGAAGGCATGATTTTTCTGCTTTTGCAAACGCGTCTCGTAATGACCGAGTTCCAAATCCAGTGAAGACCATTCTTCGTTTTGACATTGTTCAAATGGTAAAGAAGGTTGCTTTCTTTGATTTTTATTTTTTTTATCCACTAAGCCGTAAAGAAATGATCACTGAAGAAAGTTTTTATTGTTTAGGGAGCTCTCCTACAGCTTGAAGTAGAAGGAACAGGCTTCTTGTATAGACAAGTGCGGAACATGGTAAATGATTCTCCATTGATACAAATCTTCTTTGATAATTCAATGCCACCCGCTTTGAACACAGATGTGTGATTCATTTTTTGCAGGTTGCTTTGCTGATTCAAATTGGAATGGAAGCAATTCCTCCTGAAATTGTTCCAAAGCTTTTGGAAACTCGCAATCGCAGAGAGCTGGCTAAATATGCCTTGTCTGCACCGCCTCATGGGCTGTGCCTTGTAGATGTCAAGTACAATGAAGAACACCTGCAACTTCCCCCTGGTTGCCTTGCAATTAGCTTTGGTAGGCATCGTAGCATAGGCAAATGTAAGGTACCTGTGTTCTAGAAATGATTTAGAAGAAACCGGAGTTGATATCTTAGTTGAAGGGAAGTTTTGGCTATTATTTCAAAAGTCCTAAAGGTTTCAAAATGTTTGTAATAAGATCTGTAGAACAAGTGTAAACATTTCCCTCCCGATTAACTACAAAATGACGGATTTGTTCAACCCATAGTTGTTCATATCTCCTCTACATAATCATATTTAGCACCATCTACAGATTCTTCTTTGGTATAAGATGGATTCAACATTCATCATAACTAGTTAAAGGTAAATCAAAGGAGTAAAGTTGTGCTCTTTTTTCCTGTGAAGAAAGGCTGAATTCCCTTGGCCATTTTCGCAATTGTATAAACTTTTATGATGACAATTTCAGGAACAAAAGGTGCCACCTCAATATAATAAAAAGAATAAAGAGTCTAAACACGCAGAACTTAGTTTTATATCTCGAAGAAACGAAGTTCTACCATAAATTCTTTTTGTCTTGGAGAATACCAAGCAATTGCCTTGGCTGAACCAAGGACCTGCAATGCATACTCCATAGCAAATACAGGATCATGGACACGCATATTCCAATCCTTATCCTTCCAATCAATTATGACTCCAGAATCAACTCTCAAGCTGAAAGGTCCTGCAACCTGCAATAAAAGAACCCAGAATCTTACAACTGCTAAGAGAAAATATTAAATTGGCTAGTTTTCAAATATCAAAAAGCATGTATATCATTTCTCAGCAATTAAAATGAATTTTCCACATGTATTGCCTGCATAAACTCTTAGCTACTTGTTTCCATGCAATTCTTCTTGAGAATTTATTGGGTGACTCATTTCTCCACAGTAAAATTGCGCATCACAATCAAAAGCCAACAATGTATAAGAAGCATTTTGTTACACGTGTAAAATAAGCTGAGAAGAAACTATTTGTTAATAAAAATATGCGTTCATGTGAGATGCACATACCTGCTGTTGGAGGGAAAGAGTGACACTGGGGCAAACTGCCTGAACTGCTTCCATTGACGGCTGTTGAGAATTGAAATAATCTTTTGCTATTTTTGCAGCACCAGAAAGAAATTTGGACCCAGAAGGAAAATCCAAGCGAACATGTAATCGAGTAAGATCTAGAAATAGTCTTTGGAAGTTTCCATGCTGAGCCGTAAATGCAACACTAGAAAATGCATCAGCTAGCATGGCAGAATTTACTTCAGGTGCACGAAGACATAAACCTCTAAAACTTTGAGAATCAGTTACTTCTTGTGCCCTAGCTGAATTTTCTCCAATATAGGTTGTCATGGTGGCACCTGCATGTGCTCAAAAGCATTAGCAAGGATTGATGACCAATATTTCAAATGAATTGCGAAGTCTATAAGATTTAGACAGTTCAGATCATCAGAAAATAACAGCTATATGCAAAATATTTTGAACACTTTAATGCATTCAGACTTTCACATGTATCACACATCATCAAAGATTCATTCCCAAGACAAGTTTGGTGACAACCTGAAAAGTTTGGAGTAAATGAATGAGCCAAGACCTAAAATTAAATAGTACCAACAACCTCAAATATGGAAGTATAGAGCATTTTTTAAGAAAAACACGAGCTTGTATGTACTATTACCAATAACCCCTGATGCTGAAACATGCGGATTCGAAAGAAACAGATCAAATGGCTGCACCATCTTCAACTTGGGAGCTTTGCTTCTCCAGATATCGAAATTTCTCTTAAAAGAAAAAGAACTCTTGACAGAGGAACCAGGGAGCAAAGCAGCAGGAGCTCCCATAGTCTGATCACTTTGAAACAACCTTGGGGACCCTGAGTTATGATGCATACACAAATGGAAGCTGGGACCGGAGTCAGAAGCAACAGAAGCAAGGTCAACCACCATGGAGAAAGGTACATCCCAATAGTTACCAGAGTTGTCAACAAAAAGCCCAGGAGAAACAGCCTCCAAAGTAAGATTGTGATTAGGGAACTGCCAACATAATATGTTATTATATATAATGGGGAAAAATAGAATGACAAGAATTAAAATCAGAAAAAAAAAGCACATACCTTATGATGAAAGATTGCTTTTTTACGGTTTGACTTATTATGACCATAAGCATCCAAGCTAAAGAGAAAGGTGTCATCTGTAGTTAAATAGAGCTCAGAGCAGAAGCCAAGAGCGTATAAAGATTTGTCACGAAGATGATTATACATAGTTTGGAGACGAGAGGAGAGTGAGGATTCCGAATTGGTATTCTCATTAACAGAAGAAACGAACTTCTGCAAATTGAATTGACCCATCAATGTACCAAACCTGCATTAAACTAATACCACAATTATCTCTACCTGAAGCAAACACAGGAAAGCAAAGAAATCTGGAGAAAGTAAAGGAAAAACTAAATGTGGGATAAGAACGTACCAATTTTGATTGAAGGTAGGGATAGCGAGAGCGCTCTGGAAAGAGAAGCCATGTCCGCGACTGGAAGGAGAGTAAGAAGGAACAAAAGGAGAGGCCATAAAGCGCTGGAAGAAATAAATCTGCTTTGGCCTTGATAGCTTTGTGCCTCTGCAAAGACCCAATGGAAGAGGGTCTCCGGGCACCGCTCGAGCCTCTCCTTCCAGAGTTAAGGGCGTCGAAACGTCAAGGTCCCAAAATTCTCCATCCATTGCCCATCTTAGCTTCTTCATTCTCAATCTTACCCACCTTCAACTTTCTCCGCTACCTTTTCTTTGCCTATCTCAATTTCCCATTTTCTTCCTTTTCTTCTTCTTTGTACTCTAAGCTTTCAGTGGCGATTGTTTCTATTGTTTCTGACGGCGCCGTTTTGTAGTCGTTGTTCTTTCCTTCAGTTAGTTAGTACTGACTGTACTGCCAGCTCCGCCCAGGGGAAAGCTCAGCTATTCCAGCCCAGCCCATAGCTATTCTTCAATTTTTTTTAAACTAAAATCAGAATCCTATCCGCAATTTCTCTTTGTGAAAAAAAAAAATACTTTTTCTCAATCTTTTTCTTTCATATTGACAAAAATAAAAATAGCCGTTATTGGAAAAAATAACATGTCATTCACATTCACTACAAATCATTTGATTCTCTCTACGTATAATATAAAGCCAACATAATAACGTACACAAATATGATTTGGAAAGAGCCCCGGAAAAAAAAAAAGCACTCCTACTAACAGCAATCTTGTAACCTACAGAGCAATTTGACCTTTTTCTAACAGTTTAAAAAACACAATTTCTTGTCACTATCGTTGGTTCTGAGGTTGTCTGCCTCCATGAAAACTGCAACTCAAGGAAGGCCAATATCTGGCCATTCAAACAATGCCGTAGGCTTTGCTCCGGAAAAAATGCACAGGGAATCCAACGGACTTCACATATATGTAAGAAGAGCTATATTCCTCTTTCCTTTGCCGAATTTTGTGGAACAATGTTGCAGAGTTTTTGAAGAGACTTGAGCTTTGGCGAAAGTTTCAGCGTCCACACTCCTAATGTTGATCTTGAATTTTCAATGAGACTAGTTCGCTCTCATGCGCTTGATTTCTAAATTTTAAACTATTATCAAACCATCTCCTAAGCCTATCTGGCCAGAACCTAGAAAAGAAATGCAAATGGCAATGCGTTAGAATCAATGGAGCTAACTTGATAACAATATACACATGTTTTCTTGATTTGACTAAACAGTTATCAGATCAGACATGACCAGCTTGTGCAACTGAACATAAATAATAATAGAATTCCACATGTCCCTTTCTTTTCCCTCCAATTAAACTCCCATTCACAAATTTCTTAACCATGTCATCAGTATTACAATTCAATTTACAAATGTAAAGGATTTTGAAGTCACAATGTTAATGTTATCCTGAAAGTCCACAACCAATGGGTAAACTGGAGAACAAACCAGATTTCTGTTCCATACAGCCAACCCCAACTTGTTTGGAACTAAGGCTTGTTGTTGTTGTTGTTGTATGTCCTCTTCTAACAAGTCTCTAACTTCGTTTGGTTCAAGTTAGCCTACTTCCTGAGAAATAGGCTTCCAAAGTATGCCTTGAATGCCCAAATCTTAATATATAAGCATAATAATGAAACATTCCATTGATATTAGGGGGATAAAATGAATGAAAATAGAAGCTGAAATTTCTAGAGTTCAGGAAGTACAAATCCCTAGGTTCTCAGGAGGATGTTACTCCTATACAGCAGACGAAGATGACTTTTGTACTACTATGGAATATCTTTGTTTTCGCAAACCAAAAAACTGGATTTAGCTTGTTTTCTGAGAACTTCAACCCCCCCTTATTTACCCCAACCAAAAATTCATTAAAAGAGGTAAAAAGATTGGAACACACCAGATACTACATCAATATTTTAGATTGTGCATCTTCGCAATCAAGTATTGTATCATTAAAATAACTTCAATCTACAATGTAGCACTGTGTATATCTAACAATATTGCATAGTGCACAAATTAACGATCAGTGATTTGAAAGATTTTAATTAATGATTGCATGCAAAATTCCATACATGATAAATTCCCAAGACTTAAATTATTAAGATGCATGAAGTATATCTTCTGTAACTTACAGATCCAATCTTTCATATAATGCTCTACGCACTGAAGAATTCAGCCCATATGCAATTGAGTTGAAAAGACCCTGCAAAATAAGAGAAGTATTAAATAACTTGCTCCTGACGTGAATACGTGCAACACATCAGTCATACTAACTATAAAATATTTCCATGTGCCATGTTACTATCTTGTATTCAGTTACATCAGTGCTCAACAGCACTTCTGAACACCTATAATCATTACTTAAATCTGGAATCTAAAAGCTTAGCCATTTCAGATTCTCAAATTAAAAACTTAAATTGGTGGCAAATTTGCCCCAGGAGCATGTATACTATGGCTGGCATCAAACTTCTCATTTTTATACAACTTTGCAGCTCTCTGCCAGCAGTGAAAAGGGGGAATGACAGATACTCCCTACCAAAGAATTCTAACATGGAAGAAATATCTTTGATCTCAGGTCATTTTCCAAATGCACAAACAAGTAAACCAGTATGCATGTACTTTCACTGTTTCCATACGATCTTGAACATAGAATTTGCACCTTTAAATACTAACAGAAATGGAGCAACTCCATGTACATGAAATGCAAGCATAAAGACAGCATCAAATATCTAGGATATTTCAGTAAAAACTTCATAAAAATATAGCTTAGGGGTCGATGGAATTACCATAAGAGCAGCTGTTCCAACATCAAGAACTGAGAGCCAAAGGATTTTGTGCCCTGGTACTATGAAGTCATGAATGCGGTTTATTGTACCAAATGCCCATGATCCTATCAGGATGAGTGGATAGTATCCCCACCGGTTCAAAGCCTATGAATTATAGAAATTAGTGCAATGATGCTAAAAGGAATACTTGTTTTTACTTGTGATGTGCAAACTTCATAAATAATTGCGTATCTTTGAAAAAAGAACAAGAACAAAGAAAGGCAACACAAGAATGACAGAGTTGAAGAGAATGGAAAAGAAAATATTGATTTCTAAGATGAGGGATTACCAGTACGTCAGCCAAAAGAATAACTGAAAGGGAAATTCAGAAATAGGAAGTTCAATGCAAAACTTGTAAAACATGCAAAAAAATGTGACTGGAGATCCAGATTTCTCCAGCACATGAGATGGCCTGTTAATATGCCTCATGGTCACACTAACATGGATAAAGCACAGGAAATCAACCTCAAAACATGAATGGAATGAATGTGCATTCTCTCAGTAAAAGAATCTTGAATATCTATTGTTCATATATTTCATATTAATGGGAACGAACATACCTTGAAGTCTGGCCTTGCATCAAATTGATAAGCTCGATCTGACATGCCTACTGCCATCTGAAATTTCAATAATGTATAAGTTTTGCCTGAACATGTGAATTTCAAATAGGAAAAGGGAACAATTCAAAATAAAAGGGTTAGTACATACACGGGTTGCATTATTTAGCATACGTATGACCTGAAAATACGTAAGCCCATTATAAAGAATTGCAGACCAGAGTGGCGCATAAAATGTTATAAAGTGAATTGCCTGCAAAAGAACAGATTACATAAGCACTATTACTAAAATTAAACAAAGATAACACTGAAATTTTTAACGCCTTCCTTTTCTGACTGGTGTGCAAGCATACAGCATGTAATATCAAATTCACCGACAGGTTCTACTTTGAAGAGTACATGCACATTTATAAGAATAAACCCCAACCATCAAGTATGTATGAAAACCTAGAATTAATCTCTCGTGAAGAGAATCTATGAAATTGAAGCTCATGGTGAAGTCTTCTAGGAAATGATGGGTATAAAATTGACAAGACTCAAAGAAAAGTCTCGAATATTAGCTATTTCAACATATGACGGTTTTCACAATAAATTTGTCATTTTGATTTCTTAACTGACTGTAAGAGTTTCAACCGTACATGGTATAATAACAAGTAAACATGAATACAGCATGGCAATAAAAATAAAAAAAAAGTGGCTCAAATTGAGGAGTCATCACATTGAATGAGAACCAACCAACTGCAAGCAAATTTAAGATACTATAGCCCTCTCAAAAAGTAAAAGGGAATGCAAAGACACTCATTTCCCACTGAAAACTACCATGTACTTGCCTTTCTTGTTCTCCCTGTTTCTGTCCAGCACCATGCTCCTAAATGTCCATGATTATTACCAATGGAGCGTATCACAGTCATAACCAAAGAAGTTCCTGCAGAAGTCACCAACCCCTAAATCAGTTTCCACATTTTCTATAATTAAGAAAGATGAAGAAAAAGACCCCCTAAAAATATGAACAAATGTCAAGAACTCCAAGACATATTTGACCTAGAATATAATTGAAACCCAGCTCAGCAACAGAAGGAAAACTGGTTCCTTATATTGGATTAAGGTTCATATAACTATGTAAATTCATACCCCAAACATACAAATGAAACATGGCCTCCAAGTCTTCAACATCTGCTTTGTGCTTGACAACAGTACGATGAAGAGTAAAAGCAATAGTTGTAGTCCACAAGAAAGAGGCTACACAAAAGAAATGTGTGCTATATCCCTGAGCAATGCAAAAGAAGCCTTTGGATGGATCCCTGATTAAAACACAAGTTGGTTATGAAAACCAAATTCAATTCAATAAAAGCAAAAGAAATAGTATCTGTTAAGCTCCAAGAAGCATACCCAACTATACTGAAGAAACTGCAAAGCATATCCTGCACTCAAGAAATGCAATAAATGATTGCCATTGCATGCAGTTTAAGCAAAATTAAATCCTATTGGCACATAAGAGGTAAATTAATCAATGTTGAAGACTAGTTGCAATTACAGAGAGTTGCTCGAATGGATTTTGAATACAACATTACAATTTCGAAACTAACAAGCAATTAAGTTAATTAACTCAGGTTTCCTGTTTAATTTAATCAGAACCCTAGACCAAACAGGGAAAACGAAGCTATATCTCCAGTCCATGAACTGCATTCAAATTTAAAAAAAAAAATCAAAAGTTACTAGTACGATTCAGTAGTTAAACAGTTGAGAATCATTTTCTAATCGAACTAAAACAACTCTTCACAAACAAATAATAGTTTGATGAAAGAGAAAATAAATAAACAATGCTGAAGACATAGCAGTAAGATCCAAAATCTAGAAGAAAGAGAAAGAGAAAGAGAAAGAGGAAGAAGGAACGTACAGAGAGAGCGAGGTAGAAGACAAGCTTGAAGGAGAATTTGCGAAGCTCTTTAAAGAGGATATAGCACAGTACAATGAAACTGGACCCTACAAATGAAAGACTAGAAGCACCTGCGTTCACCGACGTCAGAATCTGCCGATCGTGAGCAGTTAGGTTCCCGACGACCTGCAACGCCGCCATTCTGATGGGCTTTTTACTGGTAAGCGGTTACTGTATCAATGCATTAGCAACAGCAATGACTCGCGCGAAGACGAAATTAGAACAGAACCAGCCAAGAGCTTGAATTGAAAGCTTTCGGGTCGCCTCGATTAAGTTTTCTGTTGAAAGACAGAGGAAATGTCTCTTTTATCCTTCAGGAATTACCGAACCTTTTCTCGATGGTTTGGTTTGAACCTTAAAAGGAATCGTTGATTAAACTAAAAGTTTTAAACCGTAATCGAACCCAACCAAGATATTAAAAATTCTAATTTTTTTAAAGAGCATTAAATAATAAATAATAAGTATACTTGTCTTTTGCTCTCAAAATATAAAAGGAAAGCTGAGATTGAAAGACTCTTGCTCTAGAGTCCTAACACTTAGTTCGAATCTCCTTATTTATATTTAGATGAGTAAGTTTATATATATATATATAAGGAAATTGTAGTATATAGCACTGCTGGAAATTGATGACATTTTAGGATTTAAATTTTGAAATTCAAAATTAGGCTCCAAAAAATATGTTCTATAGCCTTTTATCTTTCTTATAAATATGTATGTGTGTGGTTTTCCTTTTGTTGTAGTATATAAAAAGTAAAAAAATTTGTAGAGATTAGAGAGTTATAGTTGTCGGTAGGAGGTGAAAAATCGAATCTTAGATTAAAACTGCTTCCACCAGAAATTGTGTTTCCATCGCAAAAGAACATAAATCAATTCGATCCTCGGTTTCTTGACGATTTTTGTCGAGTCTAGGGCTGCCACCAAGCTTCTAATCGGTTTTTGTAGTCTTTTAGAAGCTATTCCGATGAGCTACATCCAAGTTCCACTAGAGAAGAAATGGTTCTCGAGTTTCAGAACCTATTCTATCAGGTTTCTTTGTTTTTTTTTGGGTGTGTGAGGTGATTCAAGTGGCGGGGAGTGAAGTTGAGATGATTTTGGGTAGTTTGAAGCCGGAATCCGTGAAAATTTTGTGATTCCAATGAGTTTTCGGTCTGAATATGTAGTTGCGGAAAATCAATTTTGCCATATTGTCACAAGATATTGGCCTGAAAACATGTTCGATGCTGAAAAATATTTGTATACCCATCATATAGCCTATATGTACTTGTACCGAAAAAAGATTAACCCTTTTTAATATTTTTTTTTCCAATTTGAGATTACCTTAAAAAAAAAATTTAAATGGCCTTTTTCATTATTTTACTCAATAAAACTCAGTTGCTAAGTTTTAAATTTGTGTAGACATTATTGAAAGAACCCCATGACAAAATGGTCGGACGGAATGAAAACGATATGGGCTCTGTCCATTGGGGAAATTATAGAATATAGCACAAAATCAAATTTAATTTTAATTAAATAGCACTTTTATTTTTATTTAAAGAAATAATATATTTTTTTCAAATATACTCTTAATTAAATTAATAATATTATTTATTTTATTTTTTAAAAAATAAAATATAATATATAAAAAATTCAAAAAATAAAGTGCCCAAATTTATATTCTTGAGTTTCTTAAAAATATATCAGAATATAAATTTATATTCTTAAATTTCGTAAGATCATATGAAAATATAAATTTATATTCTCTTCTTTCCTATTATTTTGTGCACTTTTTTTAGTTTTTTAAATGGAAAAAATTCGTTTTAATATATTGTTTTTATGTGGTGAGCATGCATGAAAGGTATAAGGGTATATGTGATATGCTTTAATTTTGAAGGATTATTTGTGCTATTTATCTAAGTTTAAAAGTTGTGTGCTATTCTTTGTGCCACAATACTAAAATTGCTCAAGGATTAAAAAGATTATACTACTTGTCTTCTTAAAATATTATAAAGTATTAAGTAAATAACACTTCTAAAATTTAATCAATTGTGAAAATATAACTTTTTTATGTGCTTTAATCAGACTCGTGAAAATATAATATAATTTCTCTATGTGCTATACTTTTTTTAATAATTGAAAAAAAAAAATTAAACTATGTGAATTTTGACTATTTTGGAGGGTATGAAAATAATTTTATTAGTTTATTTTAATTTAAGCTTAAATTTAAAGTAAAATTTTGTTGATATAATAAATTTAATCTTCTCCAACAAAATTATTCTAAAGTAGCTAATTCAATTTAATTTAGTTAGTGCACACATATATGTTATAACAGAGGCATCCTGTTTGTTTAAATAAAATGTGTGAGACTGATTATCTAAACTAGAACCCATCATCACGAGTGTACAATTGCTCAAGCTAAAGGGTTACTGGTACAAACACAAAGTGATTTACATGCAAGAATTTAAGAAAACGGAACTCCCGCATTCTCATAGTTTAAGAAAATTTATAGTTTTCATGCCCATGCAGTCATCACTTCAGTTACGGTTCAAATCTCCAAAGAGTTACCCGCAGCCCCATTATGGTAGTATGAATAAGAATCATGAGCTAGCGTCTGCAATGCCAAACAAAAGGCTTAATTTAAGTTCATTTATGGAAAAATAAGAAGGTGGTGATGATTGGAATTGCTTGTGCTTTTGGCTTTTAAAAAGCAATTATAAATGAACAATATTTTGCCGCTTATATAAAAACAACTTAAAACCCAAAAAGAAAGGTCCAGACAAACAAGTAAATGACTAACTTTAAGTTAAAAAGTGCTTAAAAGTTGCTTTGAAGCATGCCAAACAAGTTTCCCAGCTAATGAACAATGGAACAAATACCTGTTCTTGTGAGTGGAAGTACATGAATGGTGTATATTGTAGGAAGTTTGAGACCCTAGAAGTATATATATCTGCGTATCTGCAATTTTGAGAGCAGAGAAAGACATTGATATATAAATCTTTAATGTAATTAAAAAAAAAAAAAAAAGAGCAGAGAATTTGGAATGTACTTCTCAATTTGTCTCATCAAGTGGCTTTTATCCCACATACCCGCACGTGATAGAAACCCCCACCTGATGCAAAAGAAAATAACTTAGAATCTCATAATTTGAGATATTTATCCCATAATGCTTATTCCATGCAAGTTCTACCTCCTGGTTTTACCTTTTGTTGAACAGTTCACCATCTGCTTCTAGCAAAGGAGCAATTTTTTCGTCCAGCCTTTGCATGACAATCAATAATTTTTGCATGCTTTCTGTGAGTTCCCGATCATCCATGTTAGTTGCAGCAAGGGTCTGAAAGTGCAAAGATGGAAATGATAAAAGCTAGTTAAGCAGTAGTTCCTTTAAGAATCAAGCCAATTTAAGGAAATTTGGGTCATTAACTCAGGCACAACACAATATGTTCAGCAGCAGCTAGCGAGGTATTATGCTGACAGCATGAAAGTGCATAGCAGTTTGTTAAAACTTACAAAGCTAGCACAGAAAGAGCAAAATTGTGCTCACCTGAGCAGGACGCTCTTTCATTCTTCTTTGCAATGCAAGCCGAAGTTGATTGAAAAGATCCCCTACTACCTCCTTTTGATTGATAAGCTCAACCAGAGCAGCTCGAGGCCTACGACTACGGATCAGAGCAGCATACTGCAGTTCCAGAATTTAACACAATTAACAAAAATATAGAAAGTATCATATTTCGTTAGTCTTTGTAATTTATCAACTGTAACTCAAAATTTCTCCGATTTCTTTAAATAAAATTTAGCTGTTTAGCCTATAAAATTTGTGGAGTGAAGCTTTAGAAAGGTCCATATTCCAACACAAGTAAATTCACATTTTGATTGAAAATACTAACCTCATCTTCCAATTCTCGACAAATCAATGCTGTTCGCCACCGTAAATGAACCTTGGATACACTTACGTCGGTATAAATATGATCGCCTACATATAATATTCCGTCTCCATGGATATTTAAGGAGTTCTCAACCATCTGAGCACTCCCACCAGAGTACAAACCCCCTGAAGAAGGGACAAAAAAAAAGAAAAAAGAAACAAATCATATATATTTCTTGTCCCATGCCTTGTTCTTACTTTCAACAATGGTAAATGTGAAAAGGATAGGGATTTTTTCCATCTTTTCTTATCCCTTTTTCTTTTTGGATTTTCAACAAAATTTTGAATCTTGTCACCACATATGTGGAGATTGGGATACACGACATACTCAAATATAAAAAAATCTAAGATAGATGGCCGACGGAAGTCACCTGTACAAGCCTTGAAACAAGGGCGCATCAAGCCTTCACCTGTCACTACCTCATAAAGTGGGTGTGACATTTGAAAGAATTCTGGCTTCCTTGCTGAGACAATCACCTATACAGCTCAGTACAACAATAATACGTCAAAATGAAGAAGCTACTTGATGATGCAACAAATCGACAAAATGAGTATTTAAGAGGAACGAATAGAAGCACAAACAGATATGCTAGAAAGCTTGGCATGCTTCAAAATAGATATAAGAGTTCTACGCACCATGTCAAACAGATCACGCCAACCCATATCATTTGGGAGAAATCTGTTAAAGGAATGTTTCATCATTTTGTCTGTGTAATGATAATCAGAATTTGTAATAAGCAGAAGCTTTTTACCAGCCTGTCATCAGAAAAGCTCAAAATCAAGTAAAAGATAATAATCAAGTAACATTATATATGGATTAACAATTCAGAGCAATACCTCCTTTTGGTCTAAAAGTGCTAGAGGCAATTCTGGATCTGGTTCCACAAACAATTCAGGCTTTGACATTATCTCACTCTGTTACAATGAAACCACTCAGAAAATTATACGAAATCATTCCCCTAACACGCTTGCTCCAAACCAAAATCTTATAAAAAAAGGGTACCTTAAGCTGGCCTTCTACATGTGCCCTGAATAAAGCCTTCCCAACAGCCTGAAAAACTAAGTCAGGTGTCAAAAGAGAAACAGATACACCTGAACACCATTTTATTTTTGCCATCAATCAATCTGTAGAGCATACCTTATAAAGTCCTTTATAATCAAGGGGACCCAGTTCAGCTGGTATGACTCCTTCATCCAATCGGTCCACCATCTAAGGTTGAATCAGGAATGACGATGGTTAATATGCTTTTGAGTAAGTGGGGGAACACAAAACTATGATAAGATGAGAAGATAACAATATGCAAAGATGGCTTGTAACTGACAATCCGCACAGTACCTGCATGTAAGCAACAGCTTCTGAGACGGAGAACAGCGTATTCAGGAACTCCCAACGATTCTCCTTCCGCAGATCAACCAGTTCCCTCCCATACATCTCACTTCCATGGATATAAAATTAAGCACCACTATAGAAAGTATTACACCAGTTTTGCCACAAAAACCAGACCAAATATAAATGCTAATGAAACTAAAGAAGATCTGCATGTCTAGCTACATAGGGAACATCAGGCTGCATTTTAGGCAAAGTATTTAGCTAAAAGTAACCTAGGAATATGAAATCCTTGATTGAATTATGATCATGTATCCATGCAAATGCATGTTTTGGGGAAGTGGATTATTTGGTTCATGCTCTTTGCTTGTCCACCCATCAAATATCAGCAATTAAAATACAATTATTCATAGGTAAACCCACACCTGACAGCTTGGGTAGACAACATCTTTGTGCCATGCATTGCCCTTTTTACATAACCAAATCGATCAGCTTTAACCAGATTGCCTTTCTCCTTGTCTATGACAAGACCTCTGATCACTAGGTCTGGATCAAAGGCAAGTCCATCAACAGGATAACCCATGTTCTGTAGATTGTCCATGCAATAATCGTAAGCTCTCCCTTCCCAAGCCTAAAGAATGAATCTTAGTCTGGTTAGTATTTCATCATGATTATATTTTTGTATAACTCAATAAGAACCAATATCTACCATGACATTGTAATGGATCAAAGTATAGTCCATATCATATCCAATGACACTAATGGACCGGAGATTCAAAGTACGGCTACAGAATATGCCACGAGGTGAATTCCTTGCTGATGAAGTACTCTGCACATTAACCGTATATGTTGTCAGGACTCAAGGCATACGAAGCAGATCCCAAATGAATCCAAAGAAAGAGAAGAGCACTAGATACAATGATTTTAGACCTTAACAACAATGGAAAGGGATAAATTGCAAAAGCCTAACAAAGCAGATTGCATTTACTCTTTCAGGAACAATGCAAGTATATATATACATGCCAATAACAACAGAAGGACTGTTAAAACAGCACAGCTTGAATTGGCAAAGATTAAATTGTTCAAAAGCAAGGATCATGGATTTTTATCAGCGAAAAGGAAGGTTATTAACACAATTAAGTGTTACAAGTAAAATTAGTTATCTTAATTGCAATGTGGAACAAGATGGTGCTTATTTACACAAACACAGGACAAAATGTGGAAAGAAAGTTGAGCTCACAGCACCGGTATACCCAAGTCTTTAATCAAATCCTCAGCTTCTTGAGCTTCCAGCCTAGCCACTCTCTCAATTGGACCTTTTAAGGTTACCAGCGGATCAATCCCTGTGAGAAAAGAGCAGGAACCAACAAAAATTGAGAACTCAAAACCAGCTTATCATCCTATAATTATCACTTCCAAAGCGGTAGTACAGGAAAAAGGAAAAGATTGAAACTTTAGACTTCTTCATAGAGCAAAATTAAAGAAGAAATAGGCTACCAATAGAATCGAGGTGATCAAAGTTGACATTCAAATCCCCTTTAGTACTCTGCCCCATGTAGTCAAACTCGGATTTAGCAGGCGAATTGACTGAAAACACTTGCTCTCCAACAGTGGTGGGCGTGTTGGAGTTGGAGCTGCAATGGCGGGGCATCATCTTCATCGGAGGTCTGCTGGTGAAAAGAGAGATAGGGCTTACTGGAAGAGCATAATTGATCGCCGCAGCCATTGGAAAGCTTCCAACTTCAAGAATCTCTTTACGAGTCAAGAACAAAGATCCTTTACCAAAAAGCTCCGTCGCCGTCACTGCCATAATAGCTTACCAGCCCTTCTCTGGTGTGGAATTACCACGTGCGTTTTGCCGCTCAGCAGGAGGGAAAAAGAATAAAAAATTCTGGTGAAAATACGTCTCAAAATTTGAATTGCTATTAAATTATCATAAAAAGTTGGTTCCTTTGCGGATAACGACAGAGTCAATACCCTTCTTCTACGACAACTTCTTTTCTTTTGTTCTAATCCTATACGCTATTCCTGTCCGCCTGATTAATGGGCTTACAGCGGTCGGCCCATTTCTTCTCCCTTCGTCTTCTTTCGTCTCTAGACTGTAAATTCAGTTTCTTTTAGAATCGAAATCTTCTACTTCTCTTCTCCGAACCAATCAACAATCCAATATTCTGTCACGGTCATTGACTTTTTGTCATTGTGATGGAGCAGCCATACTTACTTAGTTCTCTACGTTGCTGCCCCAGACTACAATACAAATACAGTAACAACAAGAATCGCCTTGGAATTGTAAGATGGCGTCTGCTTTGGATTCAACGAAGCATCTGGGTTTTATACAATCTCAGTTTCTGTATCATGCAGCAACCAAATGGTACCTTCCTCTTCACCGCATTTTTCATAAAAATCTATTCTTTTCTCAGTGCTTCAATACGCTAACATTACTGCTGTTTGTGTAACTCAGTTGTTTCTTCTTCATTCAAGTTTTAGTATTTATTTCACACATTTGAAATTTTAGTTTCTTGCTTTCTGTGTGATTCTTGAATTCTTCTTTTGAGTATTTAGAAAAAAAAAAAAGAATGTCTTTAGTTGCAGTCCTTTAGCCACTGGCATTCTTTTTCAACGATCTAAATGGTTTCTCCCCTCTCAAATTAACCACTCAAAACTCTTGACTAAAAATTACCTGTTGAAAATACTGTATTTTCCTTGTTGCAACTGTGGTCCAGGCCAATTCCTTAGTACCAATCTGTAGTTGAAGAAGAATCAAACATGGCTGATGGTTCAAGTAAGGATATGGACAAAGAAGCTGCATGTACTAGAAAGGACAAAGACAAAAGCATAAATTCAGTTCCATATTACAAGTTGTTCTCCTTTGCTGACTCCTTGGACATCCTATTAATGACTATTGGTAGTCTTGCTGCTTCTGGAAATGGGATATGTTTGCCGCTTATGACTGTATTGTTTGGAGAACTAATTGACTCTATTGCTCAATCTATGAGCATGACCATTGTAGCACACAATGTTGCTAAGGTATATTATGACTATACCTTAATTTTTACTCCTAAAGTTCCTAGAATTGCTTTGTCATCATTTTTAATAATTGAGGTTATGTGTTGATAGCTTGATCATTTGAACTTTCAGGTGTCTCTGAAGTTTTTATTCTTGGCTGTGGGGTCTGGTCTTGCATCATTCTTTCGTAAGTACATTAGGATCCTTAGAGCGCTAGAAATATAGATTTTTTATTCTTTAGTTTACGCTAGCTCTTTAAATTGTTTAAATTTGGCTGAAGGGTAAATCAGTTGAAAACTGAGTTGGCTTCTATTAAAGAAATAATGCTAAAAGTACGTATGCTTGCCATATTCCAGAGGTGGCTTGCTGGGTAATCACAGGTGAGAGACAGGCTGCACGAATTAGAAGTTTATACTTAAAAATGATACTGAGACAGGATATTGCTTTCTTCGATAAAGAATCAAAAACTGGGGAAGTGATTGGGAGAATGTCAGGTGATACCATTCTTATTCAAGATGCTATGGGGGAGAAGGTATGGTTACGTGTAGCAAGTGCAAACTGCTGGATTCAGCCATTTATTCTGGTGACGATAGATAACTTTTTTGGATAGAAGAAGTCACCCGATTCTTCATATGTTCAATTTACTCATTGCAGGCTGGAAATTTTATTCAGCTGCTGGCTTCCTTCTTGGGAGGCTTCATTATAGCTTTCTTGAAGGGTTGGCTTCTCACACTGGTCATGATTTCTTTGATTCCACCCATTGTCATCTCTGGTGCAATCATGAATAAGGTTGTAGGCAAGCTGGCATCTTCTGGGCAAACTTCCTATTCAGTTGCAGCAAACATTGTTGATCAAACAATAGGCTCAATTAGAACAGTATGATACTCCAGCATTAAGAAAGAATCTACTTGTTTTCTGCTTTAGAATTATCGATTATGTATATAATGGTCTTTTCCTCACAGGTTGCATCTTTTACTGGAGAGAAACAAGCTATTGTTAAATACAAAAAGTCATTGATGAAAGCTTACGAGTCTGGTGTGAATGAAGGGTTGGCTGCTGGCTTAGGTTTTGGCTCATTGATGTTCATTTTGTTCAGCAGTTATGGGTTTGCTGTATGGTTTGGTGGGAAAATGGTACTCGACAAAGGCTACACAGGAGGGGATGTCATTAATGTTATTTTTGCTCTATTGACCGGTTCCTTGTAAGTTATTCGCTTTTATGCAGAATTTCTTGTGCTAAAATAAAGCTTCTCAAAAAAAAAAAAAAAAAAGGCAAAAATTTTTTTTATCTTTTTGGTCATTTCTCGAGTACACTATGCAAGAATATGGCACTTCATGCTTATGAAAATTTAAAATTTTATTTGGACTTATTCAAGGTCTCTAGGGCAGGCATCTCCCTGCTTAAATGCATTTGCTTCTGGAAAGGCTGCTGCCGTTAAGATGTTTGAGGTAATCAATAGGGTGCCAGAGATTGATGCTTATGACACCAAAGGTCTGCAATTGGGAGACATTCGTGGAGATATAGAATTAAGAAATGTTTACTTCAGTTACCCAACAAGGCCTCATGAGCAAATACTGAGCGGGTTCTCTCTTTTGTTACCCAGTGGAACAACCACGGCTTTAGTTGGAGAGAGTGGAAGTGGAAAATCAACAGTGATTAATTTGATAGAGAGATTTTATGACCCACAAGCCGGTGAAGTTCTCATTGATGGTGTCAACCTTAAGAAATTCCAATTAAGATGGATCAGAAAGAATATAGGCCTTGTCAGTCAGGAACCTATACTGTTTAGTTCTAGTATCAGAGAAAATATTGCCTATGGCAAGGAAGCTACTACAATTGAAGAAATAAGAGCTGCTGCTGAGCTTGCTAATGCTGCTAACTTCATAAATAACCTGCCCAAGGTACTTCAATTCCTTTAGAAGAATATGCAGTACTTTTTATGCAAAATAATGATAAATCCTTCTCAATAAATACAATATATTATCCATATGCAATGAAAGTCATCAACTTTCTGTTTCCAGGGACTTGACACAATGGTTGGGGACCATGGGATTCTACTATCTGGAGGCCAAAAGCAAAGAATTGCCATAGCCAGAGCTGTTCTGAAGGACCCTAGTATTCTACTTCTTGATGAAGCCACTAGTTCTCTTGATGTAGAATCTGAAAGGATTGTGCAAGAGGCACTGGACAAGGTTATGGTCAACCGAACTACTGTTATGGTAGCACATCGCTTGACTACTGTAAGAAATGCACAGATGATTGTCATTATTCAGAAAGGAAAGATAGTTCAAAAAGGTGTCACAGACATTCTCCATACCGTATAAATTGATATTATTGCATTGCCTGTAACTTAAATCTCAATGATTAGTCTTTATCACACACATCATTGTCCATTTCAACTGACCAGGTTCACATTCTGAGCTACTCAAGGATCCCAATGGAGTATATGCACAGTTTACACAGTTGCAAATATCTGGCATGGAGAAAGAGCAGAGAGTCACAAATGACCAGGACAGTAGAATTCATTCAATAAGGGTTTCATTGGGTGCATCCCCCAGAGATGGTGTTTCCAAAAAGGTAGCCGCAAAATCTCTTGGTACTACCTCTTCAAAGACATCAAAACTGCCTCCTGAACACCCTCTTCGTCGTTTGGCGTATCTTAACAGGCCAGAGATTCCTGTTTTGTTGCTTGGTGCTGTAGCTGCAGTGGTTAACGGGATAATATTACCAGTTTTTGGTTTGCTGCTTGCCAATATAATAAAAACATATTATGAAAAAGATGATCAACTCCGAAGAGATTCTAGGTTTTGGGCTTTTATGTTTGTTTTACTTGGTCTTGGTTCTTTACTGACGACACCACTGAGCACATATCTTTTTGCCGTAGCGGGTGGAAGATTGATAAAAAGGGTCCGATCAATGTGCTTTGAGAAAGTGATAAACATGGAGATAGCTTGGTTTGATGAACCAGAGCATTCAAGTGGTGCAATTGGGGCAAGGCTATCAGTAGATGCAGCAGCAATGAGAGGCCTTATAGGAGACACATTTGGTTTACTTGTTCAGAACACTGCAACAGTTATTGCCGGTTTGGCAATTGCTTTCTATGCAAACTGGCAAGTAGCTCTTGTAATCCTTGCTTTGGTACCGCTGATGGGAGTTAGTGGATATGTGCAGTTGAAGTCCATGACAGGATTTAATGCAAATGTAAAGGTTAGACATACTAAAGTCCGGTCATTATAATTGATTTTGTCAATGTTTTTTTGTTGAGAGGAAACGTTTCCAAATTTTTACAGAAAATGTATGAAGAAGCAAGTCAAGTTGCTTGTGATGCAGTTAGCAGTATCAGAACAGTTGCCTCTTTCTGTGCAGAAGAAAAGGTGGTAAATTTGTACCAGAAGAACTGTGATGGGCCTCTCAAGGCAGGGATAAAACGAGGGTTGATCAGTGGAGTAGGATTTGGTCTTTCTTTCTTCTTTCTTTTTTTCGTATATGCAGTCAGTTTTTACGTTGGAGCTCATCTAGTTGATCATGGGAAGACAAAGTTTGCTGATGTTTTCCGGGTAATCTCTCATGCAACACCATCCAAACAAGCAGTAAATGTTCTTCTCTTCTGGAGCTTCATCTCCATAATGTTGTCTAACTGCTTCTGTGCAGGTCTTTTTTGCTCTCAGTATGACGGCCCTTGGAGTGTCGCAATCAAACTCTCTTGCACCTGATGCTAACAAAGCCAAAAGTTCTGCTGCTTCTGTGTTTGCAATTCTTGATCAGAAATCTAAAATAGATCCTAGTAACCCTTCTGGGAAAATAATAAAAGATTTGAAGGGAGAAATCAAGTTTCGGCATGTCAGTTTTAAGTATCCTATGAGGCCTGAACTTCAAATATTTCATGATCTTAGCTTCACCATTTATGCCGGAAAGGTATCTAAAATGACTGGATTTTATGTTCTATTCTACCTTCTATCAATTTTAAGCCAAACATTCTCTTTTTTCCTTTTTTCTCGTTTTAGTGATACTAATAATCTTAATACCAGATGGTTGCCTTGATTGGAGAAAGCGGGAGTGGGAAATCAACTGTGATCTCATTAGTACAAAGATTTTACGATCCTGATTCTGGAAAAATTACACTAGATGGAATTGAGATCCAAAAGCTGAAGCTAAAATGGTTAAGACGACAGATAGGTCTAGTGAGTCAAGAACCCATATTATTCAACGAAAGCATCCGAGCTAACATTGCATATGGGAAGGGAGGAAATGCAACAGAGGCTGAAATTGTGGCTGCAGCCGAATTAGCCAATGCTCACAACTTCATCAGCAGCCTAGAACAGGTTTTTTCCCTTTCTTTTTTTATCTTCTATTTTATATTAGAATCCATACAGCTTCTGGATATGATGGTTTCAAGTTTGGGTGATGCAGGGGTATGAAACTGCAGTAGGGGAACGAGGGGTGCAATTATCTGGTGGACAGAAGCAGAGAGTAGCAATTGCAAGGGCCATAGTGAAAGCTCCGAAAATACTACTTCTAGATGAGGCAACAAGTGCTCTAGATGCAGAGTCTGAGCGAGTGGTTCAAGTCGCATTGGAAAGAGTTATGGTAGGAAGGACAACATTAGTTGTAGCGCACCGCTTATCCACCATAAAAGGTGCAGATATGATTGCAGTAGTGAAAAATGGAGTCATCATTGAGAAAGGAAAGCATGATACTTTGATGAATATCAAAGGTGGTATCTTTGCCTCTTTAATGGCTACCAAGTCAAGTGCTTGAGCTTCTTAAGAAAAGGATATTTTGTTGTCTTCTTAAAGATCTGGGTTTTGCTTCTTTTTTCATGACCTGTAAATTATCGTAAACTTCCCAACTATCTGTACTCCATAGAATAGTTTTTTCGTTGTGAATGATTGGTCTGGTGACACTGCCCCACCTTGTTGAATAGAGTATAGAATAAATTCAGATGACAATGAACTGGATTTCGTAGAAGGTGATGAAGCATCTTTGAATGTGTACAATTTATAATTATAATAAATGTCAACAAGCATGCAGATTGCAGAATCAGATTTTAGGTAACTGTCCTTGTATTTGTGGGCTTCTCTTTCTCTGTCAAAAATTATATACATGTGTAAACATTGGAGGACAAGAAGGAAGAAACAGAAGCCGCCGGCCAGAAGTTTCATTTCTTTAACAATAAAATTATTAATAATATTGATCGTACTGAATTGGTTTACAAAAATATTAAAAAATCAGAACTTTTCAATAATGCACTATATTATATGAGGAACTGGTAGAGGGTATGGACATAAACAATGATTATTAAGATATTAGTACCTTTTTTTTCCTTTTTTAAATTTGTAAGTTCTGCTGTAACTGAAAATCTGAAGCACTGATTGGAAATCATAAGCCCTTCTTCCTTCTGATGAAAAGAAACAATGGAAGAAAACAAATCTGACATCTCAATTTGGCTACCTTCATTGCTTGCGCATTAGTTACATTATTATGTGTCATATTCTTATCATTGTTGGACTTTTGTGTCAATGCAGTAATTTACAATTTCCTTTTCATTATGTTCGTCATACCCATTTAAACAAATAATAAATCAAAATCATTGCCAACAAGACAAAAAACCCATTAATTTATATAAAAATGCAATGCTAGAATCTATAAATTAGTGATGAATAATTAATTTATAGTGATAACTAATGTTTCAGGTAGGTTGAAGAGTATTATCATTCTGCATTCATGTAGTTGAACATTAAACTAAGAAACTTCAGGATAAATTATTAATATTATCATGTTAGAACAGCAGATGGATATAATATCTGCTCTGGAATATGAAATGGCTAATTAAGCTGTCCATGTTTTACTAGTTCTTTTGTAGCAGCAATCATTCTGGACTCCATGGCTGAGGGAACTGAGCAGGAAATACCATCAATAAGCCATCCACCTGCAGAAGATAATAAGAAAGCTTACACATTGCCTTACTACAAGCTTTTCTCATTAGCAGATCCTTTTGATTACCTGTTAATGTTTATAGGCACAATTTCTGCTGCTGCAAATGGCATCTCTGGGCCTCTTTTGACTGTAATTTTTGGAGATACAGTAAATGCGTTCGGAGAGAATAGTTCTGACACGAAATTATTGGTTCATGAAGTTTCCAAGGTATATTCTGTTTCCTGACAGTCGAGAGAGTCTAATATTGTTTAATCTGTAGAAATTAAACACTTCTAAAACGATAGATTGGCTGAAAATTCTCATCAGGTGTCTGTCAAGTTTGTATACTTGGCTATAGGAGCAGGAGCTGCTGGATTTCTTCGTAAGTTCAGCGAGCTTTCAAATATCAGTATGTTAGTTAAAAAAATACTGAAACTACCATTCTTTGATGAATATCAGAGGTGGCTTGCTGGATGGTGACGGGAGAAAGACAAGCTGCAAGAATTAGAAGTTTATACTTGAAGACAATTTTGAGGCAAGAAATTGGCTTTTTTGACAAGGAAATGAACACCGGAGAAATTGTTGGGAGGATGTCAGGAGACACAGTTCTTATTCAGGATGCCATGGGAGAGAAGGTATGGACATTCTGTCGAAAACCCTCAAAACTTTTCCCCATTTTCTTCTACTCATCATCACTTGTTAATTTTTGCAGGTTGGGAAGTTTCAGCAGCTAATTGTAACATTTATTTCAGGTTTTATCATAGCATTTCTCAGGGGATGGAAGCTTACACTCGTAATGTTATCCTCTATCCCCCTTCTTGTTCTCTCTGGAGCATTCATGTCCATTTATATAGCAAAGATAGCATCCCGTGGACAAACTGCTTATTCACTTGCAGCAACAGTAGTGGAACAGACAATTGGTTCAATCAGAAC
This sequence comes from Croton laevigatus, assembly GCA_949640765.1. Lineage (NCBI taxonomy): Eukaryota > Viridiplantae > Streptophyta > Magnoliopsida > Malpighiales > Euphorbiaceae > Croton > Croton laevigatus. The sequence continues at coordinate 11,979 of CATIWJ010232267.1, read as the reverse complement.
TGTAAGCTTATTTTTTCCTCTTTTCATTTGATTCATTTTGGAGCTATGATTCTGATGGCTACATTCATTATCATAGGTTGCATCATTTTCTGGGGAGAAACAAGCTGTAGTTAAATACAACAACTATTTGACTAGAGCTTATAAGTCTGGTATGCAAGAAAGTTTAGCTGCAGGTTTGGGTCTTGGTGTAGTTTCATTCATTGCATTCTCTAGTTATGCATTGGCTATCTGGTACGGTGCGAAAATGGTTCTAAATGAAGGATATAAAGGTGGGGATGTGATCAATATAATTTTCGTGGTCTTGACGGGATCACTGTGAGTAAAACTTTACCATTTCTCATTCATTTACATCAAAATGATCACGAGTAATTGGAACACTTCCTATTTTTATTTTCAAGGTCTTTAGGACAAGCATCTCCTTGCTTGACTGCATTTGGGGCTGGAAAAGCTGCAGCATTTAAAATGTTTGAGATAATAGGTAGAAAGCCACAAATTGATGCTTATGACCCAAATGGTCGAACGTTAGAAGATATTTGTGGGGATGTAGAATTGAAAGATGTTCATTTCAGTTACCCTTCCAGACCAGAAGAGCAAATATTCAGTGGATTTTCCATCTCAATCCCTAGCGGTACAACCACTGCGTTGGTTGGGGAGAGTGGAAGTGGAAAATCTACGGTTATCAGTTTGATAGAAAGATTTTATGATCCACAAAGTGGAGAAGTTTTAATTGATGGGATTAATATTAAAGAGTTCCAGCTGAAATGGGTAAGACAGATAATCGGTATAGTTAGCCAAGAACCTGTATTGTTCAGTTGCAGTATTAAGGAAAATATTGCTTATGGGAAGGAAGGTGCAACTACTGGAGAAATTAGAGCTGCGGCAGAGCTTGCAAATGCTGTTAAGTTCATTGATAAACTGCCTCAGGTCTAATTAGAACAACCTTTTTTTTTTTTTTTATGCAACATTTTCATTTTCAGACTCCAAAAAGATGGGAACTTGTTAAAGATTCTACCTTTTTGTGTTTTTTCATGTATATTCAGGGATTGGACACAATGGTCGGAGAGCATGGAACACTTCTATCTGGGGGCCAAAAACAAAGAGTTGCTATAGCTAGAGCAATTCTTAAAGATCCAAGAATTATACTTTTAGATGAAGCCACTAGTGCTCTTGATACAGATTCTGAAAGAATTCTGCAAGAAGCATTAGAAAAGGTTATCATTAACCGAACTACAGTTATTGTAGCTCATCGATTAAGTACAATAAGGAATGCTGATATGATCGCTGTGATTCACCAAGGGAAAATTGTTGAAAGAGGTACAAGTTTTTCCTGCTAAAACTGCAAATGCTGAATCAATTTTCATTTTTCCTCTAGTTGTAAGTTACAGTTTTTGCTGGATTCTTAGCTACTTTGACTTATCAGGTACTCATTCTGAGCTAACAAGGGATCCTGATGGAGTATACTGTCAGCTCATAAGAATGCAGCAAATTAGCACAGTATCAGAAAACAGTATTCTCAATGATCTAGAAAGGGAAGACATAGTTGTGAATTCTGGAAGGCATTCTAGTCAACGGTTTTCTTTGTTGAGAAACTCAAGCCAAGGCTCATCTGGGGTAGGAAACAGCGGTCGCCGTTCATTCTCAGTTCCATTAGGTTTGCCAACTGGAATCAGTGTCCCAGAAACATCAATTACAGAACCTTACACTCTTGCTTCATCACCACCTCCACCTCCTCAGAAAGTCCCACTTCGTCGTTTAGCTTATCTGAACAAGTCAGAGATCCCAGTTTTACTGCTGGGTTCTGCTTCTGCAATAGCCAATGGTGTGATATTACCTTTCTTTGGCGTATTAGTCTCCAGCATGATCAAAACACTATTTGACCCACCTGAAAAACTCCGAAAAGATTCAAGATTTTGGGCATTCATGTTTGTTGGTCTGGCCTCTATGGCTTTACTGGCTCATCCATTGAGGTCATACTTTTTTGCAGTTGCAGGATGTAAACTGATCGAAAGGATCAGAGCAATGTGCTTCGAAAAAGTGGTTTACATGGAAGTAGGATGGTTTGATGAAGCCGAGCACTCAAGTGGTGATATTGGGGCGAAGCTTTCTGCAGATGCAGCCTATGTGAGAAGTCTAGTTGGAGATGCACTTGGTCTTCTGGTTCAAAACATTGCAACCATCGTTGCAGGTTTAGTTATTGCTTTCGAAGCAAACTGGAAACTGGCTTTCATCATCCTTTTCATGCTACCTCTTCTAGGACTTAACGGATATGTTCAGTGGAAATTCATTGAAGGTTTCAGCGCAGATGCAAAGGTTTGCGTAAGAAGGGTTTCAACATCCATTCATTATTAGTCCGTTTACAGTTAGTACACCTTCTGTATATTCTAGTTGACAGATGAATTATTGCAGAAAATGTATGAAGCAGCAAGTCAAGTTGCAAATGATGCAGTAAGAAGTATCAGAACTGTTGCTTCTTTTTGTGCTGAAGATAAGGTAATCCAACTCTACAAGAAGAAGTGTGAAGGCCCTCTCAAGACAGGAATTAGAGAAGGATTAATAAGTGGGTTTGGATTTGGATTATCATTCCTCTTGCTTTACACTGTGTATGCAACAAGTTTTTACGCAGGTGCTCGACTTATTGAGGCTGGTGATACAACATTTGTCAAGGTTTTTCGAGTGAGTTAACTTATTTAAACATATGCAAATGGCTTTCAAATACTTCTTCTTTCAGTTTCCCATTTCAGAAATGTCTTTCTTTGCAGGTTTTCTGTGTCCTCACCATGGCAGCTCTTGGAGTTTCCCAAACAAGCTCTCTTGTTCCTGATGCTGGCAAAGCAAATAGTGCAGCAGCTTCGGTATTTGCCATACTTGACCAGAAATCGAAAATAGACAGCAGCAATGATTCTGGGCTAGTACTGCAGAATTTCAAAGGGGAAATTGAACTTCGACGTGTGAGCTTCAAGTATCCAACAAGACCGGATGTTCAAGTTTTCAGGGATCTATCCTTAGCCATTCAGGCTGGCAAGACAGTTGCTCTGGTGGGAGAAAGTGGATGTGGAAAATCGACTGTAATCTCATTACTCCAAAGATTCTATGATCCTGATTCAGGCCTAATTACATTAGACGGTATAGAAATCGAAAAGCTACAAGTAAAATGGCTAAGACAGCAAATGGGTTTGGTGGGTCAGGAACCTGTATTGTTCAATGAAACTATCAGAGCCAACATAACATATGGAAAAGAAGAAGCAACAGAAGCAGAAATTTTATCTGCATCAGAAATGGCGAATTCACACAAGTTCATAAGTACATTACAAAAGGGCTATGACACAAGAGTAGGGGAGCGAGGAGTTCAGCTTTCAGGTGGACAGAAACAGCGAGTAGCCATTGCCAGAGCGATAGTTAAGGACCCGAAAATCTTACTTCTAGATGAAGCAACAAGTGCATTGGATGCAGAATCTGAAAGACAAGTTCAAGAAGCATTGGAAAGAGTAATGATGAGTCGAACAACTGTAGTTATAGCTCATCGGTTATCCACAATCAAGAATGCAGATTTAATTGCAGTGGTTAAAAATGGAGTGGTTGCAGAGAAAGGAAAGCACGAAACTTTGATCAATATCAAGGATGGAATATATGCTTCTTTAGTGGCATTACATTTCCAGAATTCAACGGCTTCAGTTTAAATTTCCAGAATTCAACTGTTTCAGTTTAGAAAAATCTTACTGCAAATCCAAACTTTCAAAATAAATTACATTTTTTTCAGTTGCAGTTGGTACTTAAACATCAGAAGTCACCTTTCAACCATCTTTGTATTGCAGAAAAAGAAAGTAGAATTGCTAAGTACTCCAAAACCCCAGTAGAAAAAAGTACATTTCTCTTGGTATTAGTGGGAAATTGAGTGTATATTACTCTTAATAAAGTAATTATAATGGATTAAGACACATTTCGGCTACAATTTTCACATGATATAAGATCCCAAGTGCCAATGTTATCCCTACAGATTCTTTGGACGCATGCAATATAGTATGAAACAAGTAATTAGAATCCTTAATCATGACCATAATTATTATGATTAATATGGTAATAAAACTGTAAGAAATGCTGAAAGAAATGACAGTCTAATATGATGGGAAATAGCAACTAAAATGACAAGCCAACAGCAGAAACGCCTACGAGGCTACGCCTAACATATTAATGCGTCTTATTTTCATGTATTTACTCCAAAGGAAATACTAATACTTCCCCACTTTCTATAATTTTTATAGCATCTCTTTCCCTTCTCCTCTCGTTTCCCCCATTGAAGTTGCATTGCAGGTTCAAGAATTTTCAGTCAGGTAAGTATTACTATTTCCGTTTGTTTTATTACTTTGTAAGTATAAATCCAAAAATGTGCTATAAAAATAAAACAAAAAGGAGTTTTGTCCTAATCCTTATTAAAACATGCATGTGATTGGATATCGTCCCGTCATTTTTCATCTCTAAATCTCCATGCTCATCCACATGTTGATATTAGTGATTAGTGTTAGTATTCAAGTTTCAGAGTCACGAGTTATGGGTTCGATTACATATCCAACCAGGTTTTAGATATTTTGCCAAAAAGTTTGAATCTTTGACCTCTAACGAAGGTAAAATCCGCATACCCATTTTGATTTAGCCCGTTCTTATGACTTGTATTTGAGATTTTCTTTATCTCCCTTTTCGTACTAACCCGCAAAGGTGTTACGTTTGCTCTTTTCAAAAACAAAATTCTCTCCTTTTGGGTCTTTTTATGCAAATTGAATCTGGCATTCTTGTCTGCCACTTTGGATTATGTACTATTATTTAATTTAAACGGTTTTCCCACTTTTAGTTGGTAGTATTTATTTATATTGATCTTTAGTTCTTAAAAATACAGTATTATCAGATTATTAATAACCATGGCCTTCATAAACAAACTTGTCGTATACAAGGGTAGGTTTAATGATATAAATTGAAAGATGCAAACTTTGTTGCTAACTTGATGACATGGGATGGAATAAGATGAGAGGGACCCGATTATACATTTCTTGTGAATGGAGAATTGGAGATTAGTGTTTAACAATTTCCTCTATATGGATATGCCTTAAATCATAATCCACCCATAAACGCATTTTTAAAAGTTTAATTTTTTTCCTTAATGGGTGGACATTTGGGGCATAAGTAAATGATAAGATAACTAGATGAGACAAGAAATAGATTATGGAATGGTGAGCACATATCCCATAATCAAAACAGATATTATTAACCATTTGGACGCCTGACCTGAAATGATAGATTATAGGAAGTTAGTTGGGTTTGCCAAAAGTGTTAAGGAAGCAATAAAAAAAAAAAAAAGCGTTATTGTGGGCAACAACTACTACTAAGCTAAAGTTTTATCATTTTTCCTTTTCCTTTCTTTTAACTGATTAGTTTAGTGGTTACCTAATCTAAAGGTAATGGAGTGATCAGCTGCTACTTTTGTCTGATTTTAGAAAGATGAACCATTTTCATGTTGAGGAGCAGCAGTCAATGACTCGGTCTTGTTCACCCACTCATTCACTTTTCAAACCAGAAAGAAGTCTCCTTTTCATGCATATGAACAAAATTCCAACCCTTTTTGTTTGTTTGCAGTGACTGGTCAGGTGAGTCATTCTCTACTTCTCCGCTTGTTATCTTAAAATTTGCAGAGATATTGAACAAGAAGAAGAAGAAAACATGGTTTTGTAGCTTAAAAGATTAATGCTTTTAACACCCCCCACAAAGCCATGTCACAGCCAACTACCCCATCTCGTACTAGACTCAGTTCCAAAACCAGTGGAACTAGTTCCTTGTCCCCAGTAGCTCTGAAATCCAGAGGAAGATCAGTAGTTCCAAACCCCATTGATGGGATGAACAACGAATCCAAGCTCAAGAGGTCTTTAATGCTCAACAAGCCAAAATCTGGAGAGCAATTGATTGGATCTCAGAATGGTGTTAAACCAATGGCTTCTCGCTCTGTCAACCGCCCAGTAATTGAGCAATTTGCTAGACCAAGGCGGCTGCGACCTCTGGACTCTTCTAGTCCTAGGAAAAATGATGAACAACGGTTTAAGGAATTGCAGGAGAAGCTTCAATCTAATGAGAGTTTGATTAAGGATTTGCAGTCTCAAGTTTTGGCTTTGAAGGAGGAGCTTGATAAGGCACACTGTGTCAACCATGAGCTAGAGTTGCAGAACAAGAAGCTTGAGGAGAATCTTGCTGCTTCTGAGGCCAAGGTTGTAGCTTTTAGCACTCGTGACCAGCAGGTAAAGACTGGATTTTTTACTGTTCCATTTCAAAGGAAGAAGATGAAGTTTATAGTTTCAGGCTTAATGATTTATTGATATTGTTTTTTCAATTACTTTTTTGAATTAAGGAATCAAATGGAGAGCACAAGAGCCCCAGTTTCAAGGACATTCAGAAATTCATTGCCAACAAATTGGAAAATTCAACAGTTAAAAAGGAGGTAGTAAATAGGCCAACCGCAATTAAACCACCGTGTCCACCACCACCACCGCCAGCAGTTCCTTCTTTGCCTCCACCACCCCCTCCTCCACCCCCAATGAGACCACTATCCAGAGCACCTTCTGCTCCAAAAACTCCTGCAATTGTTCAATTCTATCATTCCTTGAGAAAGCAAGAGGAGAAGAGAGAACCCATCAAGGGTCAACCTAATCAATACAAAACAGCCGTCACAAATGTCCACAACAGTATTGTTGGAGAGATTCAAAATCGTTCTGCACATCTACTAGCTGTAAGAACTTCAAAGTTCAGAACTTATATTCTTATATTATCAATTCTTTGTTTTGCCTTGATGGGTCTCCCTCAAATCTTATGGTGTTTGCAGATCAAAGCTGATGTTGAAACAAAAGGTGATTTCATCAATGGGCTTATCCAGAAAGTGATTGATTTGGCATACGTGGACATTGAAGATGTTCTGAAATTCGTAGATTGGCTTGATTCTGAACTCTCCACGTTGGTATATTTCCTTTTCTTTTTTTTGGCATTTTTGTGCATCAGCAAAAGCCTTTTTCCATTGAGTTTGTGGCCTATAGTGGCTTCAATATCTCTATCATTTGCTCAACGTGTTTTCTCTGTTCAACAGGCTGATGAGCGGGCTGTGTTAAAGCATTTCAATTGGCCAGAGAGGAAAGCAGATGCCATTAGAGAAGCTGCAATTGAATATCGAGCCCTTAAATTATTAGAAAATGAGATATCTTCCTTTAAAGATGATACCGACATGCCATGTGAAACTGCATTGAAAAAGATGGCCATTTTACTCGACAAGTAAGTATATATTAGCTTACTTCTTTATGCATCTAAGAATGAGGCATCATTTGCTTAGTGATTCTCTCTTCTGATTAAAAAAAAAAAAAGATCGGAGCGAGGAATTGCAAGGCTGATCAAACTTCGGAACTCAGCATTGCGTTCCTATCAAGATTGGAAAATTCCCATCAATTGGATGCTTGATTCTGGAATAGTGAGCAAGGTATGCATTTTCTGCTTGGCTTTTCAATTGCGTTTAGCCTGATATGTTTAAAGCAGTATATGGTGCCTGAAAAGAATGGTCATGGTTGCTTTGTGCAGATAAAGCAGGCTTCAATGAAGCTAGCAAAGATGTATATGAGAAGAGTGATAATGGAGTTGGAATTGGCCCGAAATTCAGATCGGGAGACCAGTCAAGAAGCTTTGGTGCGCCAAGGCGTGCATTTTGCATATAGAGCTCATCAGGTAATGATTTGATTCAGCAATTGAATTGAAAGGTGATTTTTAACTTAAAAACCAGTCATTTACCTGTTTACATGGGCCCTTTTTTTTTTTCATTTTTTTGTTAACGTGATCTAAATTTCACATTTACCTGCAGTTTACTGGAGGTCTTGATTCAGAAACACTTTGTGCTTTTGAAGAAATAAGGCAGCATGTTCCTGGACATCTAGGACGATCGCGAGAATTTTTAGCTGCCATACCATCATCATGAACAGACCAGATTAACTCGTTTCACAAAGATTTTAGAGTTTCTTATATATGAATATAAGTGATTACGCATTTGTTTAATTATTTTTTCAATCCCCTTTTTTTTTCACTTCTGGAAATGTTCTTTTACTGGCTCAATGCAGGAACTGATAAATGATGTAATAATTAGTATTTGCAGTGATATAGTGTCAGGCAGACTTTTGGATCAGTTGGCTGGAGAGAAATTATTTGAATGAAATTATCTATCTATTGAACTAGCGGGGAGTCATTATGAGAAGTAAATTGAACTTGAGAAGAGCTAAAGAGAATTCATAAGATTTTCAACAACATAATTTGCTTTTCTTACTGTAAATTTATCATTGTTACCTATTAGCAGTTTCAGGTACACTGTACAGATACCTTTATACCTACCAAAACACTGAATGCTACAACTGGTACATGATTCTCCCAAAATGGCCTATTGCCTTCCAAGATCTGCAAATGTATACATGAAGAACTTCCTGAAATTATAACCCTCTTCTGGTCCATATTTGCGCACATTCATTCGAGACTTCACACATTCTTAGTCAAAATAAAATGCTGGCCAAGGACAATGATTATGTTTATGTAACCTTCTACCAAAAGTTGTAGCAACAACTTCATAGCCGGTGTCTCGACCTTCAAATATTGAAAAAATCCAAAATGATATAATGCCACTTGATGGTGCAAATTTTTAAACATGATAATATTAGTGAATGGTCAGCAAGCACTGGAGAAATTTCCAGCACCGCATACATTCGGCATATTTGTAATAAGCTTTGGGTCAGATGGGATTGCAGAAAAATCATACCTGAGTGTGTAAGTCCCTCAGCGTTTGGGGTGTTTGAGCTTCGGCTGATTTTTCAAGTCATCTGCATTACTGCACCGTTTCATATAAGAGTCAATTGTTTTCTGCTTTGCAGGGTCGATTGTTTTCAGCTTAACAGGGCTGGTGCCTTGCTGTCTGGCTGAAACTTCCATGGTGTTCTCATGCCCATCAAGCACCTAGGAAAGAACTAGATTTCAGTTCATACTCAAAACAAACAAAAGCATCATCCATCTCATGATGCAAATACAGTGATTTTAAATGTTCCATATTCAAGACATAAGCTCCTTTTACCTTTTTACTATATATAGATATATATATATATATATATATGTATAGCCTACATCAAACACTTATCCATGAGCCCACAAAAACAGATAAAGAGAGTAGAGAGAGAGAGAGAGAGAGAGAGTTACCTGTCCTAAGTTTTCCAACTTGCTCTGGACAACATCCCTACAACAAAATAAAGGATCTAATTTGCTAATTAACAATTATCATTTTCATCACTAAAGAAAATGATATGCTGACTATCAAAGAACTTATTCTTATACTTCTACAGCTAAATATAAAAGCGCCAAACTGAACATACCATATAATGTCATCAACTGTGTCATTTGCTGAGAGGTAATATACATTGACTGAAGAAACCTAAAAGGAAAGGACCAATCATATGAAGATGTTAGACTCATGCTGCTATCTGTTCATACAACACAAAGGAAATCAATAAAAAAGAGTTTCGAACTTAATAGCATCAAGTATTGCTCTCAATTAGGGGTGTTCAAAACCGAACCGTAATTCGGTTAACCGTCCGGACCGAACCGAACCGGTTTTACGGTTAACCGAAAATTCGGTTCGGTTAACGGTGTAGTGAAGGAGTAAACCGATTTTGTCGGTTCGGTTGTCGGTTTTGGTTGTAGCAAAACCAAACCGTACCGAACCGCTTTCTCAAAGTGAGACCGTTTTTCCTTGACCGAAAATTGCCAACCTAATCATGTCTCTCATCATCTCCTCTTTCATTTTTCATTTCTAACCTAGCCTTCATCTCTTCTTTTCCATCGTTTCTCCCTCCCCTCTGCGCCGCCGTCCCTCCCTTCCCGTTCTCCGCTTCCGTTAAAAACAGCGGCGTGTGACGGCAAGCTTCAGAGATCACCGCCGGATCTCTTCTCTGTCTAACCTAGCCTTCATAATCCGTCAAGAAGACCACCGGCTTCAACCTAAAACAACGACGGCCTTCATTTCAATTTCAGGTCAGTTTTGAATTTTTATTTTTATCTTTGATTCAAGCTTGGAAAAGAGTCTGATAAGGCATAAATTAAATGTGTGAAGTATGATGTTAGTTGTGAGCTTTGATTTATGAACGCCCAATATATGTTTTTCTGTTGCATTGTCAATTTGAGCTTCGTTGTCGTTTCGGTTTTACCATTGGCTTCCGTTTTGAAATCATTGAAGAGTTCTGTTATAGATTTCAATATCCCATGTTACCTTGTTTTCCAAATTCGCCGGTTGTTTTTCATAGTTTAGTTTTGAAATCAAGATTTAACCTTATTTTACATTTCAAAATCTCATTTTAGAGCTTTCACTTCAAATGCTGCCATTGATTTGGAAGTTGATGAGCTTGATGATTCGGATCCGAGAAGCTTTATCAAAAGACAGAAAATTGAATGTGGAGAATATGAAGGCCAAAAATCAGAATTGGAATTGTATTTGGAGGAGTCTCTCCATAAAGATGTTAAAAATTTTGACATTATATATATCATATGGAAACTAACTTCTTAAGTTTGATCTTTAAATCTTTCTTAGATGTGACGTTGGAAGCTACGGGAAGCGCACGGGATAGCTCATTGTTACTCCAATCCATTTCTGTTGATTGAAGAGATTTCCCATTTCTCATTGCTTTATGGACAGCCTGTTTTTTCTAAAGCCGTTGTTGTAATGTTGGAAATTTGGATGATTTTAATTATGTTATATGGACTAATATTTTGAATTTTGAATGTTGTATTGTATTATGGACTTTGATATTTTGGACTTTGAATGTGTGATGTTGTTGTGATTGTAGACTTGAATTTCAAATGATAAGTTTGTATTTTCTGTTAATTATGATGCTGGTGAGATGAAAACGTATGTGGAATGTTGAATTTTAAGTTCGGCATAGCTTTAAACAGGTGTTGCAATGACATTTATCAAAGGCAGGAAAATTCGGTTTTTCATGTAAACCGGACCGAAACCGAACCGGTTTTTCGGTTCGGTTATAAACCGGTTTCTAATATTACAAAACGGTTATTGGTTTCTTAAAATTAAAAGCGGTTTTTAATCGGTTTATGAAAACCGGTTCGGTTCAGTGGACCGAACCGGTTTTGAACAGGCCTACTCTCAATCATTACAAAAATCCCGTAACCTAACACTGTTATTATGGATAAAATGAAGTATGCTACCAATCCCCAGTGCTGCTAAATGCAGGGCTTCCCATAACAACCACACTCGAAATGAATCATCAATATGATTTTAAAAACCATTTCAACAAATTTCCTTTATTCCATGATGCTATATATATAGGTTCTATAATTTACCTGTCCAATCCTATGAGCTCTGTCTTCAGCTTGAATTAGGTCACCTGGAGTCCAAGACAATTCCGCAAAAATAACAGTACTTGCAGCTGTCAAAGTTAATCCAACGCCTCCAGCTTTTATAGACAGCTTCAGAAATACATTGCCACAAAAAGGAAAAATAGGATTTAATAAAAGATGCTATTAATTGTATTATAGGAAAAGTACAAAAAATTAAAACAAAGAAACAAAAGAATCATATTGGCATACAACTGCTGCCTTTATAGCATCCTTTTCTTGGAAATCAGTAACTAATGCTTGCCTTGATGCTGCGGGTGTGCTGCCATCAATGCGAATGCAACCCACTTTCTTTTTCTGCAAATTTGGAAGGTACAATTATAAAGGTATTCTCAATATAATAATAACAACAACAATGATAAAGGAATTTTCAAGGAAAAGTTTTATTCAGTCTTACAAGAAGAAACTCATGTATTGCATCAATCATGGGTAGATGATGAGCAAATATTAGAAATTTGCAGCCTGCCTACAATAAGCAATTCAACAACATTAGTTCAGCCAATCCAAAACAAGAACAATTGAATAAAAATA
>CATIWJ010232200.1:0-18604 GCA_949640765.1 Croton laevigatus | reverse complement strand
TTTGATTAATCATATATTTGCATTTTAGCTTTGATTAATGGAAAGGCATATATGATTAATTTCATTTTAATTAAAATATGTTTGCATTTCATTGATATATGTTTGGAAAGGCATATATGATTAATTTCATTTTATATTTGTGTGTATTAATAATTTTATTAATTAAGAATGTTGTGTTTGGAAATTCAGATGATGATGATGAAATGGAGGAAGACATTGAGAAGGATGAAGATTATATGGGAGATGAGTATGAGTATGATAATGATGATGATGTTGATGATATGGAATCAGAGTAGTGTACTATGCCATGAAAAAAGCTTCTTATGTTCTCTTTTCTTCTTCTCTTTTTATTTTCAGTGTGTTTTAGCTCTAGATTTGATTTGTATAGGTTTTGGCAAAAAAGATGCGCCTCGCATACAAAAAGCGCGCTTTGCGCCTCGGTGCGCCTCGCGCCTTTTAAAACTAAGACTAGGATTGAGTTAATTCATAATTAACTCTTACAATTAAGCCTCCAACCAATCCTTGCTTACAATTATTCTTGTAAGGCATATGAGTCAATAATAAGATTATTAGTTACACATGACATTTAATATTGAAAATCTCATCAATTGCAACAAAGATAATAATTATTGACCTCTTTTTTTTTGTTGTTAAACCACATTTATTTATATTATGTTTCCCAAAATAGTTACAGAAGTCATTAATCCTATATTCACATTATTATACAAAGCAATAATGTTATTTTTTTTTCTTCCAATCATCAAATTGTAATATTGGGTGAATTTGCTCAATGAGATCTTACCTTAACATGGCATCAGCTCTGTTGGGAATTAGATGTCTTGCATAGTAATAAGCTTAAACGGTCTTTCTTGTTCCAATTCTTATCAATCAAAGTGTTTGCAAGTTTTTGTATATTGGATTCTTCATATTTTTCTTTCTCTTTAATGTACATAAGCGCAGCCCCTTGCTAGTGCATGCAAGAATATGTAATCTAACATCTTGCTTATTGTTAAAATCTATTTATTATTTTATTGTCTGATACCTTTTTCTTCTTGTTCCATGAATAGGAAAAAGCACCCTGCTCAATCACCTTTTCTACACCAACTTCAGAGAGATGGATGCATATAGGGGCAGGTTTGTCACCCAATTTTTGTTGTTTCAAGTTATGGAGGGAAAAATCATAGTTTGGTTTCATGTGTATTGTATGGTTTGTTTTATTTTTGCTTTTTGATTTACCTTGATACATTTATACCGCAATTTTTTTTTAAAGGAGTCAAACTACCAAGGGAATATGGATTGCAAGGTGTACTGGCATTGAGCCTTTCACTATTGCATTGGACTTGGAAGGAACTGATGGGAGAGAAAGGGGCGAGGTACCAACTTGTGTATCGATAACTATTTTTTTTTTTCTAATTTATTTTTTGTGGTGGCTTATCTAGTATAAATTTGTAAGTTATAGGGGAGAGAGAAGGCTAGGTACATATAATGAACTTTGATGCTACAAATGAAAATTGGGTCTGAGTCCGTAATATTGAATGGTCTCATAACTATATGGGTGGGATAATGATCTCTAATCTCTTAAGCATGTGGCTGTGTACCTCTTAGGAAGAAAGAGATGATGTTTAATCATATATGCTTTTTTATATCTATATTTTGTTATGGCTCTTCTATTATAAATTTGCATGTTCTAGGAGAGAAAGGCCGGATGAGTTATCATTTATTTATTCTCAGTTTGACTGCTTTATATGAATTTGATTATTACGTACTAATTTATATTCTACATTCCTTGGATTCATTCTTCAGGAAATTACATGTAAACCATTGCATGGATCCCTTCCAATCTCTTTATTTTATGTCATTGGAAATCATATGAGGAAAACTCTTATTTAATGTAGCTATATATGCAAGTATTTTTATAATCAAAAGCCATAGTCTCTTGTACATTTCGTGTAGTGTTAATGTGTGAGCTGTAACTCACTAGTAGTTAGTGGGTCTGGTGTTAGTCATTGTGTTAGATGGGCTGTAGTTAGAAGTTAGGGGTTAGTATTAATCGTAGATAATAAATGTGTGTGTAAATATATATGTGTTTATGTAAAAAGAAAAGATATGAAGTGGATCACAATGTAGTCTATTTCCCTCTCATGTTCTCTGTTTTCTATTAGTTTCCTGCCTTAATATATTTAACATGTAGTAATCTACTATAATAGGTTTCCCTATTTTCACAAATTACTGCATTTATCTGAGTAACCAATAAATGACGAAAATTTCTTTTATCTATTTCTATCCAACTATTAATGAAAGTTGGGTACGACATGCATCTTATGCATGTGGTTGTGTACCTCTCTTATTGAGAAAGAGATAGATGATTAATCATAATTTTAATAGCTATAGGTTTCACGGAGAGAGATATAATGATCTCTTAAGTATGTGGTTGTGTACCTCTTTCTTACTGAGAAAGAGATGATGTTTAATCATAATTTATATAGCTATATAAGGGATACTCTAATTCTAATGATGCTCTTTAATATTATTTTCAGGATGATGCTGCATTTGAGAAACAGAGTGCACTGTTTGCTTTGGCAATTGCTGATATTGTACTAATAAACATGTGAGTTTTTGTTAATATCATTCTAAAGCTTGCTTTATGTGTGACTTACAGCAAGTATTAAATATAATTTTGTCTGCCTCAAGCAATTCATTTGGTCCCCATGTCATTTGCAATTCAGTCTATGAACAAGATGTAAATGCCAGATTCATAGGTTTAACATTTCACCACTTTTATCACATTGGTTTTTCTATAAGTGAGAAGTATGTAGTAAGTGTAGGAGTTCCAATATTCATGTAACTTAAGAGTGGAAAAAAGCTAGCATGGCTGAAGCTTGTGAAATTTACTTAGATTTTGCAATCTATACTTCTTTTGTCTATAGACTCATTGGTGAGCATGATGCAGTGGGGTTATTTAGTCAATAGTACTTCACTCTTTCATTCACATGCTGCACTGTAGATAAACTTCCCTGTTTTTCCCCAGAAGTTATTGGGTGGGCTGGATTTGCTAAAGGGGTATAGGGCTATGGACTAGTTAGCCCTGATTGTGTAGCTCGAGTTCATTCAAATTCTTCAAACAATAAATAAAATGAAAAGAAAATGAAAACTAGGCATGTAGAAGAAATTTGATTTGTTGCACAAATGAGGATGAAATACGTCCTTTTAATTATTCATCTTTACAAAACAACATGATTAAGTTTCACGTAAATTTGTTTCCAAAAGGCAGATGCCTCATTTAATATTTTGATCAATTGAGCTGGTGGATGATTTTTCTATTGATATGGAATATGCCTTGTACAAAGACCAAATGCTTTCTATATTGTTAACCTTTTTTAATAAAATGCTGAATAAAGAGTTCAGAGTTGAAGCTGACTGCTGAAGGTTACTGATGAACATACGTGTGACATGTACAAAACGATGGAAATTTTCTGTTACTTTTAATGCGTTGATTTTCTAACTAGATGTTGGAAATTTTGCATAGGTGGTGCCATGACATTGGTCGGGAACAAGCTGCCAACAAACCTCTTCTAAAAACTGTTTTCCAGGTACTGTAGGCGTTTTCCTGTGGTCTGCACATTACAGTGGGTTTATTTAAATAAACGATTTCTGTACTGTATGTAGGTTATGATGCGCTTGTTTAAGCCCCGCAAAAATACATTACTGTTTGTCATACGTGATAAAACCAAGGTGTGGACTCGTTTATAAATTTCTATTTGAGATAGATGATTCCATGTACTTGTTGTTCCATTGAAATGTAACGTCATTCATACTTAGTTAATTGCTTTCGTTCTTATAGACACCACTTCAGTTCTTGGAACGTGATCTGAGGGAAGATATTCAGAAGGTTAATAATTTCCTTTTTTTTTTGGTATTTTAGTTATGCTGATAAATTGGTGTTATTGTTCATCTCCAAACCCTGCAATTTCTGCAGATTTGGGATGCTATTACCAAACCTGAGGCTCATAAAAGTACACCTCTCAGTGCCTTTTTTAATGTATGAAAATATCCTTTCTGTGCTCTTTTCCTGCCGTATTCCCTTTCACCCCCACCCCACTAATGAATCAAACTCCAATTTCACTTTTTATTATTTACATGAAGGTAGAGGTCATTGCTTTGTCAAGCTATGAAGAAAAGGAGGGGGAGTTTAAAGAACAGGTAAGCCTTAGAAATACTCTCAACCCCCAAAACTCATATTTGTTACTTGTATGGTTTTCTACATCTGAGATGTGTTAATCTTCCATGCAGTAAGTGCTGGTGAAGGGATTGTTGGCCTATATTTTCCTAACTCATTCATATTCAAACTTGAGTTTAAGGATTCTTTAAACATAAAAAAGAAAGAAGTGAAGTTTCTTATCAGTTATTGTTTGTATTTTCACTGATGTAAATACACCTTTGGCCTAATGTGATGTCTTATACAGGTTGCTCAACTGAGGCAGCGGTTCTTTCACTCTATTTCTCCAGGAGGGCTTGCTGGGGATACACGAGGAGCTGTCCCTGCTTCTGGATTTTCTTTTAGTGCGCGACAAATATGGAAAATCATAAAAGAGAATAAGGATCTTGATCTTCCTGCCCACAAGGTTAGTTAAATATTTTCCCTGAATCCACATGAAATTGTTTGATTTCCTTTGTTAATATGTTCTCCATTTTGTTTACCAGGTGATGGTCGCCACTGTTCGGTGTGAAGAGATTGCCAAGCAGAAGCTTATTTGTTTGACCTCTGATAAGGTACTGTTTTGTATCCTTTTTCTTGTTCGTTTTATTCTCTTGGAGTTTCTCAGGCTATTTTTTTTTTTAATTGGCTGTAACTAAATTACCTTATAAAGGCATGGTTGGCACTGGGGGAAGAAGTTCAAGCTGGTCCTGTTTTGGGGTTTGGGACGAAGGTCAGCTCGATCTTGGAAGCCTATCTTTCAGAGTAAGCAAACATTTATTGATGTCTATGCTAAATGACTTTCTGACGTATTATTCAAGTGGATAGCAATTGATTTTCAACTGAATCAAAAGTTCAGAATGGGTTTATATGTACTGCATCTCATTTGATATCTCCTCTTCAATATTTTGCTGGTTATTCAAACTGCTTGTCCCTCTGATTTTTACCTCACAGCTGAAAGTTAATTCCCTGAACTGTTTCAACAGTCATTCTTATTTGTTAGTAGCTTCTACCATCGCTTATGGACTTTAATGTTTGTTTTGAATAGGTATGACGCAGAGGCAATCTTTTTTGACGAGAGTGTAAGAAATGCGAAGGGGCGACAGCTGGAAACAAAAGCATTGGATGTAAGGCTAAAAACTTTTTTTCCATTGCTGTTCTAGTTGTTATTATTGTATAGAATGTTCATTAAGTTAATGTGCATGCTTAAGATCTGTTTGAGTACATGCAAGTTTTCCAGTTGTATGGGTTTTGGTAACAACTGCTTTTATATCTTGACTTAAATATATGAGGTAAAATCTCTGGACATCTATTATCCCTTTCAAGAAACTCCACGGAATGGAAGAATAATGAACCCTATTGATTATTCTAATTTTCTAATTATAAAAATAACTTTGATTTTTTTTTTTTTTTTGTTGGTTATGTAGAAAATAGAATTCTCTTGATGCTATACTATAGGAAAACGTCCTAGATTCTTATATTTAACTTCTTTCTGATAGTTGCGCTATCATTTTGCTTAAGGGAGAGCTTCTAGTATCATTATAAGCTTTCCTAAACCACAAAATTCTAGGAACAAAATTCTTTTCTACTAGTGGACTTAGTGAGCCGAAGGTCATAAAGAAAATGAAGGACTAAAGAATTACTTTCATGGCGGATAATCACATAAAGAAAATGCTTTTTGTTATGGTTTTATAGTCATTAATACAAGCACTGTTGTAGATGGGCATTTATTGTCATGTGGCTGAAAGCTAAGTGTCACTGATTGCCAACGGGCTTCTTTAGGGCATCCCTTGCTCCTCTTAGTTTAGCTCACGAAATTCGTTCATAGAGGAAATGGAGTTTATACGCAGGCGTTACAAGAGTTCCATGATTGCTTGTGACATGATGTTCCCTTTTACTTAATTCTTTCTTTCATTTATTCTTCTTCTATGGGTAATGTGGGAGTGTTTGATAGCAAGGTGATAGGAGTCTGTTGCTTTGGTTGAACCCTAAAATAAAACAGGGTGAAAATTAAAACAGTTTTAACTGGTGGGTGATATTATTTATATTGAATTGATGAGATTTCCTAAATTTAAGTTAAATTTTCAACAGTTGTTATTATTGATCGTGTGCTAGTATTTGTCCGTAATTTGAGGAGTTAAAATGATTTGTAGAGTGTTTGATGTCCTAATTCTACTAATTAATTGCAGGTTAATCATCTCAAGTATCCTAGTCTACAAAAGATATTGTTTCTCTTTGTTCTAGTGATGTAACAGTTCATAAACTACTTCTATGATATATTATCTATATTCATCTTTTCTCAATATAAATATTTTCACATGGTATCAGTGCTTTATAGGGTCTGAATTATTCTTTACCATCTTTTGTCAGTAAAACATCTCCTAAATATGCACGTCTTGTTTCTTCATCTCCCACTAAAATTCTGCATTCCTACTTTCTTGATGTGATATTTCTTTTCTGTTGCTAAAATTCTACCATCAATAATTCTTCATTTCTCCTTCCTTCATCCTCAATGAAATCTAATCTTATTTTATTCAAATTTGCCATATTTTCATACGAGACACCTCCACCATGCCTAATTTTCTTCTGTCTTCCTCTCTCTTCTTCCTCAATAATATTTAAGATTCATGCATGCGATATTCAAGGAGATCTTGTTTTTTAGTTGGCTGAGCTATTCCACCTACAAGTGCAGGATCCATCTAATTCAATCCTTCTCTCGCATCCATTACAGTTTACAAGTACTTCATGTTCTTGGTATCTATACTTGCTTTCCTGCACAAGGAACTATGAACAAACAATTTGGCTTGCTGCTTTGCTCAAGATATTCTCAAAAAATGGTTTCATGAAGAATTTTACCTGGTCTTCTACTTTTTTTGTTTTGGTTGCTGATGTTTTACTGGAGATACTTTCAACTGTAACTTGTCTTTCTTTTCTAGAGGTACAACACATGATTCAAACTTGAAAAATCAAGTTTTTCGTTTTCAGAAAAAATCTGGAAAAAATTTTTTTTTTTGAAAAAAGGGGCGAGGTGGTGATTGGAATTGATGAGATTTTCTGTATATAAGTTAAATGTTAATAGTTGTTATTGTTGGAGTGATTGCTTTCTTTATTCTTGGAGCTAACTGTTGATCAATTCACTCATATTCTAGTAGAAAACAGTGGTATCTCTTTATTGTAATAATGGTTCACAATGTGGTCCTATAATATTTATAATTTGAGAAGATAAGTTTATTTCATATTACTTACAGTGAATAGAATACATATTTATCCACCTATGAACATGCTAGCTTAGGAAAGAAATTGAAGAAAATTAAATACAATATGTTCTGTTACTATTAGATGTGATCTTGTAGTTAATGGTGAAGATATGATCTTGTAACAATATTATCTCTAATTTGATTCCTTTCTCTTTAGGTTAGTTCTTGGTCATCTGCTGCTCCATTATGGCCATTTGAGAATGTTTTGTATTTTTTTTAAGTAGACTGCCGATGCCTAAATAAATATTTGGACTCGATAGAAAATTGGACCTGAAATTAGGTAAAGGGGAGCATATTTATCAGAAAGAATGTTCAAATCTTGATAAATGCGGAACATGGAGATGAAGACTCATTAGTTTAGCAATATCACCTTTGCCATTTTGTTTTACCAAGGCTCCACTTCGGTGTCGAGACCTGGTCCTCGTGTTCTATATTTATAGTCCCGCTTTGACAAAAATATTTTGTGAGAAATTTATTTCTTTAATACCCTCTGGCCTTCTCTTCCCTTTCTTGTTTAAGTTTTTTTGAGCGTAAATATTTATCGATATTTCAGGTGAAGAGTATTGTAATTGTCTATAACGTCCTTTGCATTCTCTGCTCAAATTAGTTTAGCAAAATCACATTGTCATTCTGTGTTGCGGTTTTTAAATTTTACATGGAGGAAATAATAATCTCTTCTTGTTGTTTCATGTGTAAACATATAACTGTTACAAGAATATAAGCTGTGGTCCCAGGGAACTGAGATGTAGATGATGTACTAATTCAGAGTGTCAGACTCTTTGGCAATCTGGAAGCTTTTTCTTTTATCCAACATTTTTTTTTTCTCATGAAATTTGGAGGCCTAAAAAGTACCAAAATTATGAACCTTTGCCCAATTGTAAATATTATCACTACAATCTACGTTTGGATCAAATTAAAATCGGCCAGCTTGGATGTTTGCAATTTGCATGTATGATACATGCTCTTATGGCGGTTCTTTCTAGACATTTTTCTTGTTGAGTGAACTGCTTAATTTTTTTAATTCTTTGTTATACAAGCACTAAGCTTGGAGATCAATGTATGCAATTCAAGTGCTGCTCTTGTTAATGTTCCCAAAGATGTCGTAATTTCAGAATATCAAGTTTCTTCTGTGTTATGCAGCTGGTGCGTCCTTTGTATGTTACCATGTTGGGCCATCTACGTTCTAGAGCACTTAGAAATTTTAAGACAAGGCTGGATCAGTTGCTTCGTGGCGGAGAAAAATTCGCTGCTGCTGTTCGTGATTGTACTTACTGTTTTTGCATGCTTCAGTTTGACAAAGGGTGTGCAGGTAAGATAAGATTCATTCGCTTATGTTTGTGCTTTAGTACCCGTCATCAAATATAAATTTGTGTTTATTAATGCCTTTATTCTGTACTGATGGTGCCTTTCCTGGTGAATCATTTGTTGCTTACTTTTGATCTGTAAGGAATGTAATTCTCCTTTCCATTTAACTCAACTTCGCGAGTGACCATTTTGATGTGCTGCTTTCTCAGATGCCGCCATAAAACAGGCTAATTGGGATGCTTCGGAAGTGCGGGACAAACTCCTTCGTGATATTGAGGAACATGCATCATCTGTATGCAGTTTGAAGCTATCAGAGATCCAACATAAATATGAGGTAACTTGCTAGGTCCGGGAATTGTCTTGTAGATGTATATATTTTATGCTGATTTTTAACTTCATGCAGTCAAATAACCTAATCTGAATACATTACTAACTTGCAGAAACAACTCAGTGATGCACTGACTCAACCCCTAGAATACTTATTTGAAGCTAGTGGTAAAGATACATGGGCTTCCATAAGAAAACTTCTTAAACGTGAAGCAGATGTTGCGGCATCAGAATTTTCAACTGCTATTGCCGGTTTCGAGTTGGATGAGGCTTCAGTTAACACAATGGTCGGAAATTTGATCAGTTATGCAAGAAATATAGTGGAGAAAAAGGCGAGAGAAGAAGCAGGGAAGGTTCTGCTCTGCATGAAGAATAGGTAACA
This sequence comes from Croton laevigatus, assembly GCA_949640765.1. Classification (NCBI taxonomy): domain Eukaryota; kingdom Viridiplantae; phylum Streptophyta; class Magnoliopsida; order Malpighiales; family Euphorbiaceae; genus Croton; species Croton laevigatus. Next base: position 9,138 of record CATIWJ010232200.1, on the reverse strand, counting down.
TAATTATGTAAACTATTTTTCCCCCCTTTTTGAACCATCTATGGCCAGTTAATTTTTTGGTTAGCATATTCCAGATTTTCAGCTGTTTTCAATCATGACAATGACTCGATGCCGAGGGTTTGGACTGGGAAAGAAGACATCAGAACTATCACAAAGGATGCACGATCTGCGGTAAATCTCAGGAATTTTAATTTAGTGATGCACTTCCTAATTACAGTTGAAGTAAGATCTGAGTGTGTTAAAATTATTTTGTTTCAGTCTTTGAGACTTCTATCAGTATTGGCAGCCATACGGTTAGATGACAAACCAGATAATATTGAGAATCTACTTGTTTCTTCTCTCATGGATGGAACTGTTGCTGTTCGCTCCTCCCAAGATAGAAGCATAGCAACTAATGCAGACCCTCTTGCTTCATGCTCATGGGAAGAGGTAATGGCGGTTGAATGTTCTCTACTTTTGTGTGCATGTGTAGGCGGTGTGGCATAATATGACTTTAATAACATGCAGCTGATTTCTCATGAAATTTGAATATGATGTAGGTTTCTCCAAAAGATACGTTGATCACACCAGTTCAATGTAAGTCATTTTGGAGGCAATTCAAAGCAGAAACTGAGTACTCTGTTACTCAAGCAATTTCAGCTCAGGTACGTAATTTCATGTTTCATGTTAGTTATTTAATTAAAGGGAAAAATACTATAAAGTCTATGAGGTATTACGTAGAGGTGAGCAGAAATGGACCGAAACTGTGCAGAACTGAACCGAACTGTGCAGTTTGGGAGGTTCAACAGTATATGCGGTTCGATTTGCGGGGTGTAATTTAGGGCAGGTAGCGGTTTGGTTTGCGGTTTGAGCTAATAGAAAAACCGCAGTTTAAACCGCATATTGTGTAAATATTTTATATATATATATATATATATATATATATATATTTTTTTTTTTTTTAATTCGCTACCCACAAAATGATGTTGTTTTGAGATAAATTAGCCACTGACATTACAGGTTTGTAAAGATCATATATGTGTTTAATTATAAAATGTTATTAAAGTTAATACTGTTTTTAATTCTACTATTAGAGGCTGTTAATCATTATTTCATTAATTTTTGGGTGATTAGTGGATTTTAGGTTCGACAATCACTTTTCGGTGATTAGTGGATTTTAGGTTCAAATTAACTTTTGGATGCATGAAATCAGGTTAATTTGATGTTTTTTGAGTTAATTCAATGCTGATATTTTGATTAAAAAAAAAAATTGCACATTTCAGATTTGCAGTTCGCACCGCAGATCCCCCCCGCAAACTTGCGGTTCACTATATGCACAAAACCGCAGCTCGCGGTTCTGTGCAGTCGGTTTACCGAACTGCACCCTGCTCCTAGTGTTACGTAATTAATTACTTAGTCGCTCCAGTTTCAAAACCTACTAGAACATTCTTCAACTTCGTCACCGTTATGCTACTTGGTCCTTCTTTAATTTTTTCATTAGTTTTATATGGAAAGAATCATCTTGATGTGCTTATTTTGGAGAAATGGTTTTGTAATTTATCTTCAGGAGGCTCGTAAGCGCAGCAGCAACTGGTTGCCACCTGCATGGGCAATTGTAGCGATGATTGTCCTTGGTTTTATTGGATTCAAGAGTCTATTAAAGTAAGTTCTTCCAAACCTAAAAATGGCTAAATATTGCTGTCCTTACTCTCTTGACCAGTCTGGCAGATGACATTTTTCTTGTGTTGGTTTGGAACAGTAATCCTCTTTACCTTGTGATTCTATTCGTCATATGTTTCTTATGGGTGAAAATGGACATCGCAGGGCAGTTTCAGAATGGCACTGTGAGTATTAAGAATAGTCTTTTTTTTTTTAACCAATAAATATTATTCAAGTGAGGTTAAGCTGAAGCTGTTCGGTTATATGTTTGATTTGGTTGTTTGACAGGTGGCCGGATTACTGTCCATATCTTCAAGGTTTCTCGCCGCGGTTATGAATCTTCTGAGGCAATTAGCAGAAGAGGCTACCCGCCGGAAACATTCAGATTAAAGGTTGAAGCTTTTTTCCGATCAAACCTTCCACGTATACGAAAAAAGGTTGAAGTTCGTGAGAGTTAGATGACCAGACTGTTCGCACAAGAATATTTCCAGGCTTCACAAATTTCAATAAACAATTTTTGTCTCGTGAAGATGTTATAAAACTACTGCTAGTGAGAAAACACAGTCGTTTGATAGTGTTGTAGCACTTTGAGGCCACCACCGAGTAGAAAGGTCAGTCTTAAGCATGAATTCTGAAATTTCCATGAAAAATATCAAACGAGGAAACATGACTATTTTAATTGTAAAGCTTGGACCATATGGCAATCAAGAGAACATGTTCTTTAATGGCGATCAAAGTTAAGTTGGAAATGGCGATTGAAGGTCATATCCTTTCATTTTAGCCCATATTTTTTTAATCAAAGTGAAATTGGCTAATCCATACCAACTTAATAGTCTTTTTAGTTTGAAGTTGGAAATGGAGTAAAATTGGTTAAAAGACACAACGTTGGGGTAACTTAATATTTTGACTTATTTTAAAAAATACTGAAATTCATCCAAAATTTGTGATATATTTGTTACGAAGTTAAATTTAGGATGAAATTGTGATAAGATGCAAAGTTGATATTGAAATTGTTATTTAAACCCATAAAAAATGGGTTAATTCACGAAGAGAGCTAAGGTGAAAATATTGCCCTATCATTGTTGTGCGCCATCAACTTTAAGAGCCGTCATAAATGCACTATCTTTTAACCTTTTACACAAATATGCTCTAAATCATATAGTTGTTAAAATTAAACTACAATTCAAATTTAATGAGGCAATTGAAAAAATATAACTTGCATGTATGGTTAAATTGATGTCAAATGGGTTTTACCTATTAAACAATTGGACACTATTTCATATTCCTAATGCAGTTAGGCATAATTAAGGATTGATTATTCCATTTAAAAAAAAAATGGAGTTACAAAATTAATTACAAAAGGGCAAAGTAGTCACTTTATTGCAAACAATTCAGTTAAAAAGCCACATAAATTCACGTGCAAAAATTAGGAAGTAAACAGTGTGTTTTGTTTATATGTTACAATAAAACTCATTAAAAATATCAAATATTAATGAATTAAAGTTGATTTTTATGATTGAAAGATGCGGCACAATTTATTTAGTAACGGTGAGGTCTGCGCCTCCAAAGCCATCCATTACGGGTGCGCATTAGTCAGGTTTGATTCAACTCAAACAGAATCCGAACAATCCGAAATTTGAATTTTGATGTTTTCACCCCAAACTAAACCTAAATTTATTTTGGGCCCCAAACCCAACAACCCGAAACTATCAAAAACTGAAATTCCTATAAAATTAATGCTACAAACGTCATGTTCGGTTCAAATTGAACCAAATCTGACCAACCAGAAATCCGAATTAGCCTAATTTTTCAAATCGAACCGATCCTAAATAACCCTTGGGCCCCAAATCGAACCGATCGATTCGATTTAGGTTGATCGGGTTATTCGGATGGTTCGATTTTTGCACACCCTACCATCCATAATAGCTTTTGCTAAGGGAAACTTTGCTCTTGATGTCAAACTAAAACATTACAATTCCAAATGTTAATTTTCAGATTTTAAATCACTTTTTTTTTCAAAGAAATTAGAAAAAATCTTTCAAGGTCCTTTTATTACCTGCTCTGAAGAACAATATAAGGCATGCCGATTTGCGCAGCAGCTGCAACTGTAACACTTTAAATTCGACTTACGAATAAGTCAGACTGGAGTGCCACGTATCCGTTAAACTATGTTACTACTCATAACCTTTTTCATGAAGTTTTTTGGAGAATCTGGTTCTCTAGGAACTTTGTCCGCCATGACAAGAACACATGCTCACTTCCTGATATTGTTAGACACATTTGTTTGGTCATCAAAGAGTCTGAGGTTCATGCTGTTGGTTACATGTACAACACTGTGGCCAACCTAATGATCTTAAAACGTCTAAGAGTGGTTGGCATCCCCAAAAAGATCCAGCCTCCTATCCCTATTGTTTGGATTTCGCCTCCCCCAGGCTAGGTCAAGGTGAACGCAGATGACGCAGTCCGGTCTCTGTAGGGGGATTTTCAGAGATGATAGTTCACGAGTACTTCTGGCTTTTTCTGCTCCACTGGGAGTCAAGATTGCTTTTGAGGCAAAACTTTGGGCGGTTATTATTGTGGTCCGTAAGACCGTAGAATTACACTTGCCTGCAGTTTGGATTGAGTCAGACTCCCTATTAGTGACTCGTCTGCTCCAACATCGCTTGGCATCTGTGCCTTGGCCCATTTGACCTGCATGGGAGTCGATGCTGGAGTCTTTGGAACACATTCAGTTCGATCCTCCCACATTTTTTGCGAGGGAAATAGGGCTGCAGATTTTTTGCGTCACTTGGATTTACTCGTCAGGAGACACACTGGTGGACTTCCCTCCCGCAAGGTGCAACCGACATTCTAGGTCATGACGCTATTAGTCTTCCTATTTTGTGAAGGCGATAGATTTCTCATTTCCTATTATGTAAATTTACCTTTTGATAACTTTTTTGTACTAACATTTTTATTTTTAATAATATTTCTTGGAAGGATAGCAGAAAGTGGGATTTTGCAGGGGTGCCTACCTAGTAGGGATGCCTGCACCTATTTTAAATTCTATTCTTTCACATTTAAAAAAAAAAAGCTTAAGCTCAGCTCGTTTATTAAACGAGCGAGCATTTAACAAGTCGCTCGCCTAGTTTACAGCCTCATCTTTGAATATTCCTCGAAAATATACTTTATTGTTTGATATGTTACTACAGCTGAGTGGCATGGGTATTTCATCCATAGAAATGATACTACTATTTTTCAGCTGATCTACTTATCCACTGAAATTTAACTAAATTTCATCTAGATAATTTGCTTGGTCCTGATTTAATGATGACCCTATTATATCTTTCGTTACAGAAGTGTCTACTTTTCAACATATTGAAATTACTACGTCATTCTATTCTTTTTTCTTCTTGAACCTCAGGGGATTGTTTTTTCAGGCTGTTATTTTGTCGTACTCTGTTACTTTATTTGTTGTCGTATTTCAGGTTGTACATGAACGAACATGAAGATTATAAAGTGCTTGTCATAATATCTCGTCCACCGGTGAAACTTTATGCAATTATTATCAATTTTCCTCCATCCTTAGACTTAACTGTTATCAGTATTTTATAGCTATTTTTGTCGGTCCATTGTTGTGTTGTTGGAATGAAATTCTGGTTGGCTCATATCACATCTTTTTGGTTTTGTGTTCATTGGTTAAATATTTTCATTTTAACCAATAATCAAATAAAATTCCAAGACATCCAATTGTTGGTCCCTTGGCAACTAAGAGGGGGGTGAATTAGTGGCTTTTTAAAAATCTTAAGCGAAAATTTAATGGTATGAGAAGAAAGAATTTATAGTGGTTCGGCTGTAATCTCGAGCTTACGTCCACTTCTCCAATCCTAGAAAGGAATTGGGTTCCACTAAGCACCAATGGCAATTACAAAAGAAGTTTTACAAGTTCACCTCAAAACTTAGTGTTTATAGCTAACACCAAACTTTACAGAGAGTATAAGCAAAAATGAGTTTAAAGCTAACTTACAACTGAATGAAAACAAAAATAACAATAATGTTGGATTTAAGGATTATCCAACAAACACTTAAACGACAAAGTAGATTGAAGTAAAACGTATAAAGAGTTGAAAATAATAGAGTGCAGGAGTTGTGTTGTACCTCTATCTTTGAATGTGAGAGTATTTATAGAGGAAATTTGAAAACTAGCCATTTGGAGCGTCAAACAAAAGTTATTCTAAAATGCAGTTGGGTCGCGACCGAGACTGGTGAGTTGCGACCGAGACTCGCCGAATTGGAGCGTTGTTTTGAGTAGCATCCAAAGAGTTATTTGTAGGCTCAACAATATCTTAAAATTTGAATTGACTTTTGGCGGGTCGCGACCGAGACATATTGGTAGCGACCGAGACTGGCTGAGAGGTAGAAACGGCTTTATTTGAAAGTAGCGAATGAGACAAGTGAGAAATAATAAGTCGTGACCGAGACTGATTAGTAGCAACCGAGACTCTTGTGCTGAGGCTGAGTAGCGACCGAGACACTGTCGAAACACTTGAGTCGTGAGTAGTCCAGGAGCTTCACTAAAATTTTTATCCATTGAGTCGCGACCGAGACACCTGTACTGAGGTTGGGTCTCGAGCGAGACTTCTGAATCTCGACCACTCTGATGCAGTAACTTCTCTGAAGAGTCACGACCGAGACAGTTTGGTAGCGACCGCGACTCAGCTGCAGTATTGCTGTTTTGCTATTTTTCACTTTGATTTTGTTTTTTCATGATAGAATTTAACTGTCAACACATTAAAACACTTGAAACAATATTAGTAATTTCACAAAATCAAGTATAAGTTCGTCAAACAATCAAAACAAGGGATTTTGAAAACTAGGCACAACAATCTCCCCTTTTTTTATTTTTTGACAAATATACTTGATATTGTGATTAGGAAAGAATAAAGTAACTTCTGTATGATATATGCTTCAAGTTAAAACTGAAAATTTTGTTAAATTGTATTAGATTGTGCTCCCCCTCACTAAATGCTTAATTTTGCAAAAGTTTAAGTTTAATCATGTGATTCACAAAACAAGTTTATTTCTCCCCCTTTTGTCAAAAACATTAAAAAGATAAAATAGACAAAGAAATGACATTTCATTGCAATAAAAAAAATTACAACTAGGAAAAAAAATATAAACTGAAAAAAAAATACATAGAAAAAAAAATTATTTTCCTAGGTTGATCCCTTTGCCTTTCTCAACAGCTCCACTAGCTCTCTCAATGAGAGCAAATTGTTCTTGCAACGGAATGAAATCAGAAGAGGATGAAGAAGATGAAGAACGAGGTAGAGGAGGCTCGAAAGGAACGGAAGGACCAGCTCCACTAGAAGGTTGAACCGAAGGAGGAGGGGCATTGTCATCATCTGATTCTGAAGCAAATGAACAGCTAGCTTGAAGATTTTGGCATAATCTTTTGAGCCATTTTTCAATATTTTTGAGACGATGTATGCCCTTCTTTGTTTTAGGAGATGGAAGAGAAATGGATGAAGGGATTTCTTCAGTTCTAGACCGTTTAGATGGTCTAGTAGAAGGATGAGTAGGATGAGGAGGAGTAGAATCACCTTCGAATTCTTCTTCAGCTTGTTGTTGTCCTCCAGCTGAGGGTTTGTTTCCTTAATAAGCATGGCCTCGTTGAGAGAGAATTTTGAAGTCTAGGGTGAGATAGATAATATCGATGACTCCGGTGTTTTCAATTTTGATGTCTCTCTCACAAAAGGATAGAATGTTAGGGTCGCTAAAGAAATTATTGACGACCCGGGAGGCAATGTAGGTGAGAATATGGTGAACACAGGGGGTTATCTTCTTGTTCTTTTGAACATCAAGAAGATGGGAAACAAGGACAGTTGCTCCGCAATAAGGTGTAGCGGTGTGAGCGCAATGAAGGATAAGAAGATTCTTTTTAGAAACTTTGTTCCGCCCATCTTTGGCAAGAATGGAGTAGGAAATGGATTGATGAAGAATCCAGTATTGAAGTTGAGAGAAAGCGAAGGCTTTAGCAAGTTTGGGGTTATGAACTTGGTCCATCAAAATAGCTTGCCAAGTTTCAATTGTTGGTCCCTTGTGATAGGTTGAAGATATTGGCGATTTCTTCCCTAGTGAGAGTATAGAGACTACCAAAGGCTTTAAAGGTGATGTTTTGGATAGTGGCTCTTTGGTGTTTTTCATTGAGGTTGAAAGTGGGTGTGATAGAGGCTAGAATCTCACAAGATAGGGCTTTGTAAGATGTAGGAGCAAGGTAAGCAATATGTAGAAGAGATGCATTGGTAAGTAAAGTGGTTACCTCGTCATAGACTCTTAGGTTCACCAAAATTTTATCGAAGAGAGTTCTAATAGGACGAAATCTCTTGGCATAATGAGTGTTGAAGAGAGTTCTTTCATGCTCAGTGAGATTGTTGGGAACAAAGTTTGGAAGAAGAGAGGGCATTCTGGTCCTTGGAGGCATAATGAAGGAGAAGGAGTAAGATAAAATTTGAAGAATTTGAAGAGAGATTTGAAATTCTTTGAGATTGAGAGAGGAGGAGAAGTTTAAGATATGAATAATGAGTGAGAAAGGCCAGTTTTTATAGAAGGAAGGGAGTATGAATGAATTAATTAGGGTTTTATGAAATTAAATGCGGATTAGAATGAAAATAAGGAGGGTTCAGAAATCCCGACAGGGTCGCGACCGAGACTCCTAAAAAAGAGATGGTCAAAAATAATTTACGAGACTGAAAAAGCGGTGAAAACCATGTGAGAAGATAGGAATCTGACTGTCAAAGGATTTTGAAACTTGTGTCGCGACCGAGACTCAAAGAGTCTTGACCGAGACACGGTTAATAAAATATTTTCTAGAAAAAAGAACAGGTCACGGTCGAGACTTATGTGTCTCGGTCGCGACGCAGAGACAGAACCCAGAAAAAATTTATGGAACAAATTTGTCGCGACCACTACCAAGGAGTAGCGATCGAGACTCATTTACAGGTCTAAAAATGCAGAAAAATTTTGCAGCAGGGGGAATTTTGAAAAATCGACTTTGCACAACAATTTTGTTTTTATTTTTGAAATACATTATATGAGAGCATGTATGCATATATTATTGACATAAAAATAAAGGATAGATTTAGAGAGACGTACCATCAATCATTCCTAGTCTTAGGAGGATAGAGTTTTGCTTTTCTTCATTTAGTGGCTTAGTGAAAATATCCGCAAGCTGGTTGTCCGTTTCCACAAACTCTAAGCATATATCACCGTATTATACATGATCACGAATAAAATGATGCCTAACATCTATATGCTTAGTTCTAGAATGATTTATTGGGTTCCTAGAAATGTTTATGGCACTAGTGTTATCACACCTAATGTAACACCCCAAATCCAACTTATAAATAAGCCAGACCGAGGCGTCACGTGTGTCCTTCGACGGTACCCAGAACTTATTTTCTCTTAAATATGATATTTACACCAATAAATTACAATATAATAAATTACAATTGCAATTTC
>CATIWJ010232141.1:0-21533 GCA_949640765.1 Croton laevigatus | reverse complement strand
CAAGAAGAGTATTATAAGTAACAACATCAGGTATGAGTCCTAACCTAATACCATCAATAAGGACTGATTCTGCTCTGTCTAATTGTTTTGCTTTGCAAAAGGATGCAATGCATATGTTCAGCAATCTGGTAGGCAATCTACAAATCATTTTTTGTAAAATCTATCAGATATACCAACAAACTTGAAAGGGGAAAATCACCTACCAACAACGATGAATAAGAGAAGAGGAAATGATGTCTTAGAACCCTGTTCAGAAATGGGCTACTAGTATATCCATCTGTTCTTCTTTAATTTTGGGCAACGGCTAGTTTTGTGAACATATAAATTTTGAGATTGTTTCAGCCAAGCCAACTAGCTTTCCCAAAAACGAGGTTGTTCAATTGGAAGTAACTAGGAATGTGAAGTTGTAAAGTAAAACAAACAAGCCGCCGAAACTAAGCATCCATCTTCATGCCTGTAAATCATATCAAACTATATGATGCATCAAATGAAATCAATTTTAATACATTTGCAAACACATAGAAAAATAATAAATGACAGAGAAATTCAATTGAAAAAAAAAAATTGCCCATAATACAAACATTACAAAGTTCATAAAAATATCATAGTTGCTACTTGGTACCTGCTAAAATAACATCTTTTAATTCCATTCCCTTTTCAACCAAATAAAGTAATAAGGGTTGATAATTTTGCTGGTTAACAATACGTAATTTTCAACCAATATACAGTAGTTATTTATTCCATTATCCCTTTCACTTGTTAATTCAACTTCAAAATTGACATTTATATTTTACATTTAACGTTTACATTCAAATGAGAAATTTACTTGCACCTACAATTCTTACTTCGACCATTCAGATACTTCAATTTCAAAATTTGCTCCACAAAACATACTCAGTAATCAGTAGACAACAATTGAATTAACCAAATTAAAGATGCAGTAAACATTTCAAGCAAAATTCATCCGTTAACTTTGGGTATGCAAAGGAATTACAGGCTCCATTCTCAAAGTCCTTAACAATATCAAAAATAGCATCAATCAAATCCACAAAAGCGAGTTGCACCAAAATCATAAGTAGACATCTATCCCCACTTCATCTATGTCATTCCTTTTACCTTTTTTTTATTTTCTTAAGATATTATGTTAAATCCAAATAGAAAAAACAAAATCTGCATTCTCTCATATTTAAATTAAACTCAAACAAGAACCAATATACAAGTTATCAGTCACTGCATGAGTCTCAACTTAACTTACCTAAACTTGTCGAGGAAAATCTGAAGAAGACATGGGAAGTGACAGGCCGTCAAACGCTCCGACATTACAGGTCGGTCGGCAACTCGATACCTGCTTCGTCGGTAACATCTGAGTCGCAGACAGTCAGTTCGATCGTCTCGCAAGGGAAAAAAAAAATCAAAAATCGAATTGTTGTTTGTAGTAGATGGGGCTTTGGGGTTTAGGCTAAGAAGAACTGGGGGAATAATACATGCTGTTTAATTTATATTTTTTATCAGCTCTAAACGACGTCGTATAAGAATGCATGAAGGTAGGGGTGTCAAAAACTGACACGACCTACTAACCCGACACGAACCCGACCTGCTATTAGCGGGTTAGGGTTGAGATTTTCGACCTGTTTAATTAAATGAGTCGACGCGAACCCGACCTGCTATTAAATGGGTTAGTGTCGGGTTGGAAATTTCAACCCGTGGGTAAACCTGTATAACGTGTTTACTGTTCATAATAATAATAATAATTATAATTATTATTATTATTATTATTTTATGTCCTGTATGTATATAAAATTTGTTTTGTTAAAAAAAAATATATAAAATTAATGATGTTTGATTTTGAATTAGACTTTAATATTGAAATCAGGTTATATGGGTTAAATGGGTTAAGGTCAACCTGAAATTAGCAGGTTAAATGGGTTTCAGATTGACCCGTTTAACCCGTTTATCTTAAAAAATTAATAAAGCTTAAACAGATCAGGTTGACCTGTTTAACCTGTTTATTAAACAGATCAGATCAGGGTTGGGGGGTTTTCAACCCGAACCTGCTTGACACGAACACGAACCCGACACGACACGACCTGTTTGACACCCCTACATGAAGGGAAGACGCCTATTGTTTCTCATATCTGGACCATTTTTTGATAATGGGCTGGAATAGGGGTGATCATTCGGCCAGATCGGTCAATTTTTGACTGATCCTTGGCCGAATTAATATATTTCTGAATTTTTTTTCCTTAACCGTTTTAGCCGTATAAATTTTTAACCATTTTAACCTTTTAACCGAATAATATTTGATTAACCGAATTAACCGTTTAATCGTTCTATAAAACTCTTGGCCGAAATACGGCCGAATTAAAAATTAAAAATTAAAACTTGTTGATCTGATTCAACAATTCATTTGTTCTATTATTTGTATGTCTAATCAACTGAATCTCAAGCAAATAAGAAAGACAAAAATTAGAACTTAGACTTCAAACAACATTAACATACAAACGGAACGATACTACTACTATATTTGCTATATATACAAACAAAACGCAGTGTTTTGGAGTTCGGTTAATTCGGGTAGGTTCGGCCGAAATACTCTCTGGCCGAACTTAACCGAATTAACCGAATTATTTTTATTTGTTGGCCGAATTATTTTTCAGAATTTTCTTGGCCGAACCGTTTTGGCTGATTTGGCCGAATTAACCGTTTTAACCGTTTTTGCCAAACCGTTTGCTCACCCCTAGCTGGAATGCTATATTCCTGGTGCAAGAATTTTTTAAGATAGATAAATGGTGAACCGAAAATGCCAATCCAAAAAAACTCATGATAAAAAGATGTAATTAAAAACTGAACCGTATTAATATTTCGGTTCAGTTGTAAACCGAATTTACTTGCTTCCTAAAATGATCGAGCCCTAACAGCCAAGAAATCAAAATATTTTAAGCCTCCTAACTAGGGGTGTGCATCGGTCGGGTTTGGTTTAAACCGAACCGAATCCGACCAACCCGAAAACCGAAAATTTTTAATATTAACACCGAACCGAACCCGAAAACCCGATTAAACCGAACCGAACTCGTCGATTCGGTCGTGTTGGTCGGTTTTCAACGAAAATACAAGGAAATTTGTCGATTTTTTTAGGTTCAACCCGAACTAACCCGAATTAATTTCTGATTTTTCCTAAAACGCAAAACCGAACCGAACCGAACAACCCGATTAAACCGAACACGTCGGTTCGGTCGGGTCGGTTTGGGTTTTGCACACCCCTAACCTCCTTAATAAAAAGAGCTGGGAAGAATCATAGTTTTGCTTTGAAGTTAGACATCAGCAAGGCCTATGAATGTGTTGAATGGGATTTTTTTAAAAGCGATGATGGTAGCTCTTGGATTCAATCACAAATGGATCGAATGGACTATGGCTTGTGTTACATCGGTGACTTATTCAATTAAGATTAATGGAGAAAGACATGGCTTCCTGAAGCCTTCAAGGGGGATTAGACAGGGAGACCCCATCTCACCTCTTCTTTTCTTGATTTGTACGGAAGGCCTATCTTGTTTAGTTCACAAGGCAATAGAAGAAGGAAAGTTGTCGGGTATCCAACTAAACAGGTACTGCCCGAAAATTTCCCATTTAATGTTTGCGGATGATTCTCTTTTCTTTGGCAGAGCAGACATAAGAGAAATGGAGTGCCTTAAGCAGTTGCTTGGAAAATATAGCGCTTGCAGTGGTCAGACAATTAATCTTTCGAAGTCCAATATTGTTTTTTTCTAAAAGCTCTCCTTAGGCAACAAAATCTCTGTGTGCAAACCTTATGGGAATAAAGAAAGTTGATGTGTTGGATAAATATCTGGGTTTGCCTTCAGCCATCAAAAAGTCAAAGAGAGAGTCTTTTCAACAAATCAAAGACAGAATTAGACTCCGTCTCAATGGATGGAAGGAGAAATTCTTGTCTCACGCCGAGAAGGAAATTTTAATTAAGTCTGTTATTGCTGCGATTCCTATTTTTACTTTTTCTTTTTTCAGGGTCCCAAAATCTCTAACAGCAGAGATCAACACCATGATCAGACAATTCTAGTGGGGTCAAAAAGAGCAGGATAAGAAGATATGTTGGATTGCATGGGAAAAAATGTGTATCAGCAAATCTGAAGGAGGCCTTGGATATAGAGAATAGGAAGCAATGAATCTGCACTATTGGCAAAACAGAGTTGGAGGTTACTAAAGGAACCCAATTCATTGCTTGCACGGGTCCTCAAAGGGAGGTATTTTCCAAACTCTGATTTTCTTTCTGCTTCTGCTCCTAGGAAAGTTTCATGGGAATGGAGGAGTATAGTGTGGGGGAAGAACCTTCTTCAGGGGAATATTAGATGGAAAATTCGAAATGGAAGATATGTAAAATGTTTCTCTGATTCGTGGATTCCAAATAATAACTCTGGTGTGGCGGATCCAATGCATAGCCGTAATGGAGATATTTTTTGGGTTCATCAGTTGATTGATAGAGATAGGCGAGTATGGAAGAGAGATATCCTTGACTTGAATTTCAGTCATAATGATGTTGAAGCTATATTAAGCTTGCCGCTTGCAAATATGGACAAACCGGACAAAATTACTTGGATTCATTCCAAAGATGGTCTTTACTCAGTGAAATCAGGATATCATACTGCTGTTCATTTTCTACAGAGAAGGAATGGGAATCAAATGCCACCTAATTTTCCATGGAAAAAATTGTGGAAGATGAAAGTTCCAAGAAAGTGGCAAGTTTTTATTTGGAGATTAATTCGGTCGGGTCTTCCTGTGGGGAATAATCTGGTTAAACAGCTCCCACACAGCTCTAATAAATGTATTTTTTGTGATGAAATTGAAAATGAGCTGCACCTCTTCTTTAGATGTGCCTTTGCGAAGGCAATTTGGTTTTCCTCCCCATTTGGTCTTCGTATAGATCTTATTCAGGATGACTCAGTGCAACAAATTTGTCACGAGGTGTTTAAATCCATCAACCCATCTGGCAAAGAATGGAAAAATGAAGCTTTGGCAGCGGCTTTATTATGGTCAATTTGGAAGCATAGAAATGCAATTATTTTTTATGGAGTGCAACCAAATTGTCAAGAGGTGGTCCAATGAGCTTTGAGTTACTGGCAGGAATTTATAGACATCCAGGAAGATAATGAACTGTTGATTGATGATCCTAATGTGACTACGGCAAATCAGAGTTTGGTAGATTGGTGTCCTCCAGAAGAAGGGATGCTAAAAATTAATATTGATGCGGCAATTGATAGAGCACGAAATTTAGGGGCTATTGGAGTTGTGGCTAGAGATTTTTCCGGCAAAGTTAAAGATTGGAAAATCAAACAATTTCCCTTTTTGCAAGACCCTTTGATCTTGGAAGCCTTAGCGGTCCTTTCAGCTATGGAACTTATTAAAGAAAATAATTGGAATAAATGTATTGTTGAAACGGACTCTAAAACGGTGGCAGAAGCTTTTTATGGGAAGCAAATGATTCATCCCCTAGTGATGGATATTATTGTCGACATTAGGAATTTATCATCCGGTTTTTCTGATGTCAAATGTATGTTCATTCCTAGGTCTCTTAATAGGTTTGTCCATAATTTGGCAAAATTTGCGCTGGATATGAATTTTATTAGGAATGTTGTAGCGTAGGAAAACTTTCTGGAATGTAATTCTTGATATCTAATAAAATTAATATCTTTGATAAAAAAAAAAAAAAAAAAAGATTGGACATACTACCTCCGACTTTTATATATCTTTACATTTCCTTTTTTGGATGTCTTTTTTGGTTGTTTACATTTCCATTTATAGTAAGTTTTGTAATTGTTTAGTATTATTTTTTTATTGGTATTGGTGAAAAAGTAAGTGGTGTAAAGGATTAGTAATTGTTTATTATTATAGTGTATTGGTATTGGTGATTTATTGGTATTTGTGTTTTTACAAAATGGCCCATAAAATTTCATTTTGATCCTTAAACTGTTATTTTAATAGAAAAAATTGACAGAAGGAGGTTATTGTCGACGAAAAAATAATGTGAGAATATTTTATTATATGTCACAATTAACAGGGAGGAAAATGTATAATATACAAAAACATAGGGAGGAAATTGTAAATTTCCCTTAACTTTATAATATTAACTTACCATAAAAAAACTTTATAATATTAATCTATATATATAATGTTATTAAAATCGAATTACATCTAGCTATGTAAGTTAATTTTTTTGAAAGTAACTATGTATCACTTGTGTGGTGGATTAAACATATATCATGGATCCATTCCGCTAATTACGGTTTATTATGAAAAATATTATTATTATTTTTCTTAGTAGAATAAAAAATTTTATTTAATTAATATTTAATTAGGATTATAATTTATATATTTAAAAATTTGAAGGTAACTTGTGATATAACAAATATTATCTTTAAATATTAAATTTAATTTAAATTTAAAATAATTTATTTTAAAAAAATTTAATATTCAAACATCAAGTTCAAAATTGAGACATTAGATTCGAAATTTAAAATAACAAATTTTAAGCATTCTGGTGCTTCAGGAGGAGTTAGGCTTATATATATACACACACGTCTTCTTCAAGCATTTTTTCCACATCAAGAGGGTCACCAGATTTTTTTTAGCTTCTATAAGTAGCTCTTCTCTCACTCCATTGATTTATGCTTCCTCTCCATTCTCTTCTACTTTTTGTCTTGATGGAGGGTTATCCATACATGAACCCGATCTATAGATTGCTAGAATAGGAATGCTGCTATTGACTTTGCGAAGTACAGAGCCACTCTCACCATTTTTCTTCTCTTCTCCTTTGTAGGTTTTACTTTTTTTTATCATATGTCATTTATGTATTTGGTTTTTAATCAATATGGAATTATTTTCGATTATATATACACACGGATGGAACTTCTATGCTCCTTAACGAAAGCTAATTTTTTACAAAAATATTATTTCAAAAAGAAAGTTAAAATTATTTAGTTACTGTTCGATTTTACCTTGAAAGACAAAGATAGCTTCAATTGTAATAGTCATATGAAATTTGTCACAATGTGATTCTAATTATTTTAATTAGTGTTAATTAATTTAGTTATTTGTTCTTGTACTCTGTCATTTAAAATTTTTTATGCAATTGAGTAATTTATTTTATAAAATGTCAAATTGAAAAATAATATTTTTATGAAAAAAATAATTTTTTTTTTATTTTTTACAAAATGACATTTAGAATGGGGAAAAATTATTCGCCATGTTATATATATAAAGCCATTTTGCATCTCTAAGAACATAAATTAATTGATTTTAACTTTAAAAAAAAAAAACTCTACAATCTTGTCCGTACTCCTTTTAATTCGGGTATCTAATCTGGAATCAAGAATCTTCCTGTCTCCTTACTCATCAATCTCTACATCTTCCTGTCTCCTTACTCATCAATCTCTACCGTTCCAAACTACTACTCCTAGAAAGTCCACACATGACCGCTATAGCATCTTTAATGCTAATGTGGATTGTAGTGGATAGATCACATAAAGGTATAGACGGTTATGTGACTAAATATTTATTTGTAGAGATTAATATTAAAAAATTTTTCTCTAATGTAACATTTTCTGTCCTACATTTTCTCTTCTTTTTTAGGCCTATAATTCAATACGAAATCAATTATGTTGTAGTATTAATTTAGATATTGTGAAATAAATTTTCTATTTCTGAAAGTCCTATTACACAATGTCTATTGATACGTCAACTTGACTACAAAATAATTTTTTTTTCATATGAAAAATGGATTAAAGCAATCCACTTTTACATTAGAAATGCTATAATAAAACGAACACCGTAACCAAAAAATGATCCATCTGATCTAATCCAAGAGTTTTTATTACTGTTAAGACACGCAAATCTCGCGGCTCTATTATTATGTTAAAATAACCAATTTTCGCTTATAATCGTTTCTCGTCTTTTCTTATCTTCTTTCATTTTTCTCGCCGTTTCTCGCTGGATTTCTTTCTTTCCAAACAGGCAAACACTACCGGAATTCTTCTTCTCCGTCTGCTGCTGGGAAATGGAGATGTCAATGGAGGAATCGTGCTCGTATTACACTCCTATGCTTTCCATGGCTCGTATCTACCTCTCTTTAGCTGTACGGACTCGACCTTCTCCACCGAATTTTCGTCAAGAAACCACGATACGAATATGTAAAGTTGGAATTAACTGAATTCTCTGATTTATTTGTTTATTTTTCTGTTTTCTTTTTGTATTCCTACCTCAAATTCCAGTAATTTAGATATATTTAGGGGGTTTGGTTTTGGATTTGGTGCTTCCTGCTATGTGCATGTTTAAATTTAGGATTTCTGTGGTTTGTAGTGTAATTTGAGCACACTAGGGTTTCATGTAGTGGATGGAAGCTTTCTTTATGCTCTTGTATCGAAGAATTCATCGGAACTATTGGAATTTGATTTCTAGGGTTTGAGTTGGTTGTTGTGGAATCCAAGGCGTTTTCTGGTGTTATAAAATAAACGGAAAAAATATTTAGCGTTAAAGTTTTCTTTGGGGGCAATTCTGAAGGAGGTGAAGACTGAGGAGTGCCTTTGGATTGGATTTGAGAATTTTTCCATTGGCGGGAAGTTTTTGGATGGCTGGACGGTGGGAATTGGCCTTGCCAAAAACAGGTGCCAGTAACTTGAAGGAGCAGTTGGCTCGAACAACTCTTCACAATGTTAGATCACAAGGACATCCGTACGTGGAACTTCGTGAGGATGGGAAGAGGTTTATATTCTTTTGTACTTTGTGTCTTGCCCCTTGTTACAGTGATTCTGTTTTGTTTGATCACTTGAAGGGCAATCTTCATACTGAGAGGCTCTCTGCTGCAAAGCTTACTCTCCTCAAGGAAAATCCATGGCCTTTTAGTGATGGCGTTCATTTCTTTGATAATTCGAGTGGGAATGAGAGACAGTTAGTTGCCACAAGTGGTAACCAAAATGGTAAAAGTCTTGCCATTGTAAAGTATGGTGTAAACTCGAATCCTGCTGGTAACAAGGGTTTGATTGAGAATGGGGGAAGTAGTGATCTAGTTATTACGGATATACTTGTTAAGGAAGAAATTTCTGATTTGAAGGCCAGGTTTTTGGGTTCTGCACAAATTGCTGCAAGATTCTGTGAAAAGGCAAACGAGTTGAATGAGATTAGTAGGATATGGTGTGAATGGTTAGGGGAAAACAGTCCTGGTAATGAGGAGAAGATTGAAGCTTCAGATCATGATTTTGCTGTTCTGACCTTTGCCTACAATTATGATTTGGGAAGAAAGGGATTGCTTGATGATGTAAAGTTATTGCTATCATCTAGTCCTGCTCTAGAGTTAGAGAATGATGAGGGAACTAGTAAGAAAAGGAAAAAATCTTTTTCTGATCCTGAGGATATCAGTTCGTCTTGTAGTAATCAGTATGATTCATCTGGTGAAGAATCTTCAGCTTCAAATGGTGGTTCTTATAGGTTGCTAATGGACCGATATGATAATCAGCTTCATTCAAGGATCATATCAAGCAAGACCATAAGGAGAGAGTTGAGGCGGCAACATCGCTTAGCTGCAGAAAGAATGTGCGACATCTGTCAGCAAAAGATGCTTCCAGGCAAAGACGTAGCAACACTCATAAACTTAAAGACAGGAAAGCTTGCTTGCAGTAGCAGAAATGTCAATGGGGTAATTGTTTTGTAGATCATCATTGTTTTTCAAGATTATATATCTTTTGTATATATGATTGTATTAAATAGCCATTATACTAATACTATATATGTGAGAATTGGACGGTTTCTTGAAGTTTATATATGCATTTTATTACACCCTCCTTATGGTCTCTTCTTTTGTTGGGCGTGGAAGCTGTTTTGCTAGATTAATTGGCAGAACAATCAGAACTTCTTTAATACTGTCTAATGTTCTCAATGTAGGCGTTTCATGTATTTCATACCTCCTGCCTCATACACTGGGTTCTTCTGTGTGAATACGCGATGGATAAGAATCAATCAGTTAGTCGAAATCCAAATGCAAAACGGAGATCTAAAAGGAAAAATGGAACCAAAGCCAGTAAAACAGGAAACGATGGAAAGGTGAAACCTATAAAGACCCAGATTGATTGTGTGTTTTGCCCAGAGTGTCAGGGCACAGGCATGAAGCTGGAGGAAGAGGAGCTTGAGAACCCCACTATCCCACTTTCAGAGGTTGGCTTTCTATGTCGTTGATTTGGTTTCGTTAATATTGATGATCGTTGCTAAACCGGGTAGTCCTCATAATATTAGTGGAATTTTCGAAAAAAAAGGCAATAAATCAGCTGTGGTCGTGTTCTCTATGTTGGTGAATGGATTTGCAACGAGAAAATTAATTAAATGTCTTTCGTTTACATGAATTTGGAGGAGTTTAGTTATATTCAAAGTGTCCTCATGGAAGTAAAAGCAAAAATGTGCAAAATTCGATTTTGGTTTCATCAATCTCACGATTCCTCTTCCTGTTTCAGATGTTCAAATACAAGATTAAAGTGAGTGATGGATGCCGAGCATGGATGAAAAGTCCTGAAATATTGCAGAATTGCTCGATTGGCTTTCATTTTCCATCCCAACCAGAAGAAACTTTTCAGGTATATCCAACTCACACCTCTCATTTTGACCATGAATTGGAACTAACTTTTCTGAACTTTCGACCTCAAAATCTCTCGGTTTCAGGAAAAAGTGGTGCCAATCAAGTTGTTGCATTTCTACAGAGCTGATGACTAGAGTTTGGAACAAGTTCTGGTCACGGAACTGCTTATTTGAATCTAGAATTCCTCTTTTAGTTAGTAGATTTGTGTTTCTATATCGAATGTGCAGTAACCTTTTGGTAAAAGACTGGGAAATCAGGGGTTGTAGGAAGAAGGGTTTATGAGGTGATAGATATATTAATCTTAGTGCATAGTTGTTCTGTATAGGAATGAAATAGGCCTTTTGTCTAACCAATTCAGTCGGTGGTGTACATTGCTGACATTTGTCTGCCTGCCTGCTATGTAAATGTTGAATTTTTCTACTCTTTTTACTTCTTCATATGGTTAATAAATTCCTATTGCTATAACGATATATGATCTGTTCTACTTGCTTGCTGGCTTACTTTAATAATTAAGGACTGTTCCTTTGGTAGCTGTTAATTAGTATCATTTTCTATTCTGAATTATGCTGGACATATATCCAACGTTTGGTCTTGGAATTATGGGTGCTGTGGAGACCATTAAGAGTCTCTTAGCAAGTTGCATTTTCAAAGTTCTTTACCGGTTGATTTTATTTTACTAGTTGATCCATGCTGGTTGATGTACACTCTTTATTGTTTGATTTTATTTTATTTTAATTTGATGATTTATTTTGAAACTAACAAACCAACGTTCAAAGGTACGAGGGTTGATCTATGCTATTTAACTTGCATGAGCGGTGTTATTATTTATTTTGAAAATTACTTAATAGTTCAGATTCAGAATGAAATCTTTTATGTATGAAGGATAATTTATTTTTTTTAATTTGGTTTTCATCTATTTTCAATTCATAAGGATGTAATTAGCTTAGTAGAGAGCTATTTCATTTCATACACCCAATGCACTGTATATCTTCCATTCATTTATTCTAATTTGTTGAGTTCTTCTGACTTCCAAATTTATTAATTTAAGTACCAAACCATATTAAACATTTTTCTAATCATGTAAACGCTTTATACCTTGAACTTAATCAACTGAATCATAAATTAATACCAAAAATATTCTCAAGTCAACTCAAAACTACACATTATGTCAATGATATCACTATTATAAATTAAACTCCAAAGTCAATGGTTTTACGCCTACATAGATGGCGACGCATTACCTCGTCACTTCAAAAAAAAAAAAAAAATTCACATTTCATGAAGCATGTCTAAAAGTGTCTAACCATTATACCCTTAATTGCCTATAAACAATGACAAATTAACTGTTTAAGATTAGTATTAGCCGGCAAAATTATAAGAAAGAAAGAAAGAAAGGAAAAGGTAAGTAAAGATTTTATTTGCCGGCAAAAACTTAATCCAACTGAAAATTACCTGTAACCAAATCTCAGTTTAAAGTCTAATTAAGCATATTAATCAGCCGGCCCATGTTTCATGCATGCAAATACCATAACCAAACCATTTCTTACCTTCCACCACCTATTTATACACATATGTACGTTGTCTGTTCATTGAAGTATTAGTGTATAGTTAATTAAATTTTTCAGAAAACAAAAATGGGCTGCTTGATTTATTGTAATAGTAGTAATTTGAAGAGGCTTTTGTGCTTCTTCCTTGTTGTTTTAGCTTTTGTTTTTGCTCTCATCGGAGATTCTCAAGCTCGGCCCCTGCCACCATCACTGAAGAATCCGGTGGTGGTTAGATTGGAATATAATGCTAGTTCGTTTATGTCAATGCTACCAAAAGGACCATTGCCTCCGTCTGGACCTAGCCCTGGAATCAACTGATGATTGGAGATTCTCTACAGTTTCTGTTTTATAGGTTAATTATTTAGCAAGATAGAGCTCTTTTTCTATATATACATATATATACAAGTTCTTCTCTTTTTTTTTTTCCATTTCTCCATTTTGTTTATTTCATTTGCAGAGATGATTACAGAAATTTTCTTTATTAGTTTTTAATTTTGTTGAAGAAGAAGAAGAAGATGAAAATTTTTCATGTGTAGAATTTAATTATGGGTCGGATTGGATTCTTTAAAATTGGTTACTTGTGTTTCTTGTTATATAGTGTTTTGTTCAACTTTTCTTCTCATTGCAGCAAAGAATAACTTTTCTTTTTTCATTTCTCTCTCTCTTTTTTTTTTTTTACCAAATTTTTCATTTCTCTCTCATTCTTAGGGTAATTAAATATTTATGTAGTTTATAATATATGATTGGAATTATTTACTCATATTTACACTTTATGATTATTTTTTTTAGAAAAAAAATATGTTGTTAGACTATATAATTTTTTTTTGAAAGGCATTAGATTATATAAATTTATCTACTAATAAAACTATAATTATAAAATTATACTGGTAAGTATGATTTTTTTTAAAAAATATAATAAGTATGAATTAAAATACTGTAAATTTATAAATTCCTCAAACCTAAAAATAAAAAATTTACCTCAGAATTTTTTTTTCCTATTTTTAATTATAATTTATCAAATAAAAAATTAATATAATTAGATTGTTTAACTCAGCTTCGCCTTCAAAGTTAAACCCTCGACCGGTTATCGCTCTTAAACCCTCTTCTCGCTTCCTCACAATTATCCGCAGAAAATGCAAATCTTAAATAGGGGAATTAATCTATGTTTCTCAACAAAATTGTACAAAAATTCCCGAATTAACTGGTGTTCTGGGGTTTTAGCTTCATTCTTCTCCACCATTAATCAAACCCAAATCCAATCTTCCTTTCCCTCTTCGCTAAATGAACTTCGGAATCGATTCAGAAGCATAACAGACCCAGAAGCTTCTGTAGTTCCTGTACTCGAACAATGGATCAATGAGGGAAACTCTATTGACAAGCCACAACTCCTATCTCTCATCTACCTAGTGAAGGGCTATAGACGCTTCAATCATGCTTTAGAGGTTAATCCAACTTCAAAGTTATTGTAATTTTGTGTTTAATCTTTCTGGGTTTGATTAATTTTGACATTTGCAGGGATAAAGATTGCATTTTTATTAGGATCGTTGGGGGTTTGGGATTCTTTTCTTATTCGTTCTTTACTGTAAATTAGTGTCTTTGTTGTATGTTTGTGGGTTTGCTTGATTTGGTCATTTGAAGAGATGAAGGTTGCATCACCTTTGTTCTTTATCGATGCTGGGATTTTTGGGTATTTTGTTTTTTTCATTAATTTGTTTTGATTAATCCTTAGTAATATTAAATCTGTAATGTTTAGTTTCCCATTGTTCAATATTATATATTTAGCAACTTGTGACATGAAAAGCTTTGAAACTCAATGGTCATCTAGTGTGTTTATAAGCACTTTTTCTGCAAGTTAGTAAAACTTTCATAAATACCTGAGGCCTAATAAAAAGTAGCAGCTGTTGATGAAATTAGGAGGTTGATTAGATGAAAAAGAAGTGAGGTTACATGCATAACCAAAGGTTTACAAGCCAATCGAAGAAACTAATGAAAGAATGGATTAAGTGGTTAGAGTCATACCGGAGAAGTTAGGTGGCTGTAGGTTGTCCAAGTTGTTTTACGACTTAGTTTTCATTACATTATACTTAATTTGTGTACTTGTTTTTGGTTAATGTCATTTTGTCTTTCTAGCCGCACTGCATCTTATAATAGTCTGCAACATACTTGTCACTTTGTTCGTCCACTCCCTGGGTTACCTACTCCTACGTTATGGGCTTTACTCCAACATCTGGATATGGTTTCTCTTTTTCGGTTTATCGAATTCGAACTAACTTTTGAAACCTTGCATGATTCTTGCTTAAACATGCCATGGATTATATGATATAGATGAGTAGTTTTGCATTCTCTACATGAATATCTTCTTCATTGACATTTGATTATGCAAATTAATAAATATTGCCTCTGAGATCAAATAATTACATATTTCAATTCCTGATGCTCCTTCTCCTCGTATGATTCAGGTATCATATTGGATGACTGATCGCCGGTTTTTCTACTTATCGCCAACTGATGCTGCGTGTAGGTTGACCTTAATCAGTATGGTTTACGGAACTTCACAGGCGGAGAAGTATTTCAATGATCTTTCAGGTCGGCTAAAAACATTCCAAGTTTTTGGTGCTCTACTCAATTCCTATGTGCATGAAAATTCCGTTCAGAATGCGGAAGCAATTATGCAGGAAATGAGAGAGAAGGGAATGTTGAAATCGACATTTCCTTACAACATGCTGATTAACCTTTATCACAAAACTGGACACTTTGAGAAAATTCAGTCAGTGATACACGAAATGGAAGGAAATGGAATCCGTGGTGATAGATACACAATATTGATTCTAATGGCTGCTTATGCTGCTTCATCTGACATTTCTGGAATTGAAAGCATCTTGAATCTGATAGAAAAGAATCCAGGCATTATCTCTGGATCCACCTGGAAAGTATATTCAGTTGCTGCTTGTTGTTATCTGAAAGATGGTTTAATTGAGAAAGGTGTAACAATGTTAAGGAAAATGGAGGAAATTATGCCGCGTAACAGGGCAACGGCTTTTAATTTTCTTCTCACTCACTATGGAGAGGCTGGTAAAAAAGACGAGCTTTACCGAGTTTGGAATAATTACAAATCATTATATCGTTTAACCCCTCTCACATTTTGCTCCATGATATCATCTCTCTCGAAGCTGGATGATATCGAGGGTGTTGAGAAAATTTTCGAGGAGTGGGAGGCCCAGTGCACAGAGTACGACTTTCGTGTGCTAAATAGGCTTCTTGGGGCATATACCAAGAAGGGCCTTATGGAGAAAGCTGAAGCAGCTATGGAGAAGGCCATGCAGGGAAGAAAGCCTTATGCTACTACCTGGGAAAGATTAGCAGCAGGTTATGCGCAACAAAATCGAATGTCTAAGGCAGTTGAGATGTTAAAGAGAGCGATTTCGGTTTCTAGAAAAAGCTGGAAGCCAAATCGTGAAATATTAACTGCCTGTCTAGATTACTTGGAAGAGCAAGGAAATGTTGAAGAAATTGAGGAAATTGTGAAGTCAATAAAGAACTTGGAACTTATTAATACCAGGGATATGTATCATAGATTGAAGAGGTCCTATATCTCTGCTGGTAAATCAAATTTTGATGCTCTTGATCAAATGAAAGGCAATGATTTTCCCGAAGATGGGGCATCTGCAAAGATTACAGAAGCCAAATGAAGGGGAATGATTTATCCCCCGAAGTTTGTATGCAAAATCAACTGGCCTCTTTAAATTTGTAAAGAACCAATTACAGTCTCCAAACTTGGAAATGTACCGTCTTGCACCTCAATTTACCAAAATGTATAGTTTTATGCACTTTTCCATGTTTCAAAGTAAGCAATATATTGGTAAAAAAGATAATAGTAAGTAATATGCGGGATGCTTGATGAGTACATAAAGTTATGCATTTCAGAAAGTTGATGTACAAAATTATATATTTTATGAAGTTTAGATGCGTAAAAATCTTAAAGAAGCAAGCGGTTATCGTTCATGGGACGGATAATGTATTTGGCCATCATTGACTAACACTTCTAAAGCTGTGTTTAACAAAAGCTATTTTTGTTTTAAAAGAAACTTTTAGTTTTTTTAATAGTTTTATGGAAAATTTACAATTTTTCCCCCTTTTTTAAGAAAAAAATAAAAATCTTCCTATACTTTTTAAATAAATTAATTTATTTCTATATTTTTATTCCATTCAACTATTATATTTCGGTTAAAAATTTAATTATTTTCTGTTAAGAATTAGGTGATTTTACGCTTTTAACTTTAGAATTATTATTTTACTATTTTTATAAATTAAAAAATAAAATAAAATCAGAAAAATAAATACTTCTCCTCTTTTTTCCTCCTCTTTCAAACCAGGAGCGCCACTACCACTTTTACCGTTCGAAACTTCAAGAACATGACATCAATCTCTGCTCAGTACTGCTATCAACAACCACCATCACTGTTTTGATCGAAGCCCTCCCCACTGTTCGAATCGAAAGACCCAGCTTCAGGATTTGGTTACCAAAAATAATGTCGATCTCACCTCTGCCTCAACCGCCACCTCCCAGCCATTCCGCCACCGCACCTGCCGTTCCTTCGCTTTCCAATCGACCCATTCACCCTTCTTTTCATCTTCTGTTATCGATACAAGCAAGAACTACCGCCGCTGCCATTCTTGATTGACCAATTTTAAATCTGCAGTGGATTTGTATGGTTAGTGTTAGTTTTTGTACTAATTTTGCATCTGAAATGGAAACCTATAGGCTTCGTTGAATGCTTTGTTCATGTTTCTGGTGGTATTAACGATTTTTGTTCGGCTATGATTTTCATTTTCTGGTTTTCTATGTTTTCATTTTTTGGTGTTCATTTTTTATTTTTAATTTGTATTTATTTTTCTGTTTTTATTTTATTCTTTTAATTTATAAAAATAGTAAAATAATAATTCTAAGGTTAAAATTTTAAAATTATGTAATTTTTAAATGTTAATTTTTTTTAGAAAAAATATAATAGTTGGATGGAAAAAAAATACAGTAATAAGTAAATCTATTTAAAAAAATAGAAAAATTTTTACTTTTTATAAAATCCACAGAAAAAATTGTAAATTTTTTTAATTTTATATAAAAAACTGACTACTTAAATTTTATCCTTTCATTTTTAATATTTTATAAATAACTGCCATATATAATTAACAATAGGTTTAACATACAAATTGACATATAATATTTTGATAAATTCTTCAACGGAATTCCAATATTTGCGAGTGATTAATTTAACATTCAAAATATACCATACCAACTAATTTAACTTCTGATGTACAAAATAACGACTAATTTAATACATACAAATTATAAGTGATGTAGACATATTAGTGTCAATTCGCTAAATTTTTAACATTAGGTACTAAAATAATTGTTCATAAAATTTAAGGTGTTAAATTTGTCACTAACATTTAAGTTGACATTCGAAAATTCTTATATACATTGGAAAAATGCGATTTTGATCACACACAGTCCAAAACCAACTTGATCCACGACGGATTGGTGGTTTCATGACGGTTTCCGTCTAGTAGAAGGTCACCAATGAGCTTCTTCATAGTTTTCGTCCACTTTTAGACAAAAACCAAAGAGTTTCATAATTATTTGATGGAGAAAATGGAGGTTTGGTCGCATAGTTTGAAATCTACGATTTTTTGGCATGATACAGTGGTTTTTATTGTTATTCAACCAGCCAACCAACATATGAGGTATAATGCCGGAATTCATGAGCTTTCCTTCGATTTTTGGCCATAATAATCAGTTTTCGTCTCGTGGTAAAGTTGCCGGAAAATCGTGGATGCCATAATTTGTCGTCAGAATGTTACTGGGAAAAATTGTAAGTTTCTGGAAATTCCTGTACGCTCATAATATACCCTTTCTATACTTGTAGCAAAAAAGATCCATTTTGCATTTTTGTTTAATTTGGTCACAAAAAAAAAAAAGCTCTATTTGACCCTAATTATTTGTCCCAATTAAACTCTTTTCCTAATTTTTTAATTTTTGTAACTGAATGTATATATACCCCCAGCTAAAACCCTAAACTATCCTTAATTCAAAATTAAAAAATAAACTAAACAACCACCTACCACTACCTCCCCACCACCACCACTGTCATCGCTGCTATAACAGCCGTTGTCGCCTATGGCGAGCAAAACAACACCAGATTAAAATTCTTCTTGTTTCTTCATCTTCTTCTTCTTCACCGTCTAATTCATCTTCTTCTTCTTCTTTTTCTTGTGATCTCATTCTCTATCTTTATCTCCAACTTCTCATTTCTTACTGGTTTTCCAATTTTGCTTGTTATATTTGGAAAAGAGAGACACTATGGTAACTAGGATTTTAGAGTAGAAGAAGAAGACATGGACTGGTATATACAGAGTATATGGTATGTATACCAAAGTATATGGCTTATATCCCTGTACCCATATATGGTTCATATACCAGAGTATATGTCTTATGTACCAAGGTATATTGACTCAAATATACCATATCTCATCTTCTTCCCTAGAAAAACCTAGCCACCATAACTATTACTCTCTCTTACATAAAAAATAACACAATTCGAAACAAATACACAAAAATCTCTTCAAAACAACAAGAATCAAATGGAAATAAAAAAAAGGTAATGGCCACATATTCAACACATAAAATCACAAAAAGGGAAAAAAAAAAGAAGAAGAAGCCAGCAAAAGGACTGAGGCAACACGATGAACTTCGGAGACGTCGAACTCTAACAAGGAACAATGGAAAATCGCACCAAAATCACAATTGGAAATCCATAGTGCAAAACACAATT
The DNA here is from genome assembly GCA_949640765.1 of Croton laevigatus. Classification (NCBI taxonomy): domain Eukaryota; kingdom Viridiplantae; phylum Streptophyta; class Magnoliopsida; order Malpighiales; family Euphorbiaceae; genus Croton; species Croton laevigatus. Next base: position 2,532 of record CATIWJ010232141.1, on the reverse strand, counting down.
CTGAAACTCAAGTCTGCAAAACACAAAACTAACTTTTAATTAATTTAATAATAAGGGTCAAAAAAAGTATTTTAACATGCAAATGTGCTATTTAATACATTTTCAAAATAATGTGCCATCTACTATAATGGAGTTTTCAAAAGGTGCTATTTACAATCAATTTCCTTAATATATACTTCCTCCCGTTCCAGCATATTAGTCTCATTTTACATTTTGGGAAATATTAACAAATCTTATCCTGGACACACACATATGATACTTATGCCTTTTACTAGATAATTATTTTATAATTGAAGATAAATTATTTTTTAAAGAAAGTATCTTGTTACAAGGTAAAAATAGGAAAAATATAAAATTGTCCCTTAAATGAGACTCTTATTTTAGAACAATATAAAAAGGTGAATGAGACTAATATCGTAGAAGAGAGTATTGGAATAAAAAGTAATTTCCATAAATATTTTATCTATATATAATATATAAAAGAGCGAATGAGGAGGGGAGAATATTTATTTCAGCCAAAATTTTTATAGATTTTTCTATAAAATCTATATTATTGAGGGTAAAGCTGTCTCTATATAATTATTTATAATAATTAATTAATTAAATTCAAATCATATTATAATAGTTTAATTGTTAATTAATGAATTCAAATTATACTCTAATAAGAAATAATATTTTAATTACAATTAATTAAATTTAAATCATATTGTAATAATGAATACTATATAATTAATCAATTATATTCAAATCATATTCTATTAAGAAAAACTATTTTAGATTTTAATTAATTGAGTTAAGGAATATTATTTTAATTTATATTAATAATAGTATTTTTAATATTAAATTGAGAAGAATTTTTAATAGTAAAATATTTTACAACATGTGTATTTACTATAAGATGAAAGAACTATGATAGAAGAACTAATTTGGAAGTTTAGACAATTTTTACACCATATGTAGATTTTTCACGATATGTGGATTTGAAGTATAAATTTTTACGAACCAATGGATATTTGTATGGGTTGTGGATACTTCTACTTTCAAATCCATAGGTCGTGAGAAATATGCACAGGACCTGAAAATTATTCAAACCTCCAAATTAGCTCCCCTATCAAATTAATTCCAAAAACATTACAAAATTATTTTCAATTTCTCCGAATTAAGTTGCAACAAAGACTTTCTGCGAACACAGACATCCTTATTAAATTTGCAAGACTTTTCGGTATTTTTAGGTTAGTCATCAAACGTTACTAATAAAAATTCATTGTTAAAATAATTTTTATATTCTTTCATAAGTAGCAACTTAGTTTTATGAGTATTATATATAATTATTTTTGTTTTGTATTAAACATATAATTTGATCCTCTAAAATATTAAAATATAATTTAAAATTAATAAATATAACTGCTAAAAAGTAGTAATAAAATAATAATAATATTGAAACCTTAAATTTTAAAATATTAATAATAATTTTAAGGAAAATTTATCACTTTATTTATAATATTTGATACAATATTACTATTTAAATTAATATAATTTTTTATGTATTTTTCAATAATTAAATTTGTATATAATTAACAAGTATAATTAAATAAAAATTTTAAATATTACAAACTAAAATCAAATAATAAGTGACTAGATAAGTGGACACATAAAACGCACATAAAAAACTTATGCTCGTAAACTATTAAAAATTTGATTGACCATGGATTAGATATTATTACATTTATTTATGGAAAATTTACAATTTCCTCCCTATATTTTACCTATTTCTATATTTTCCTCCCTGTCTTTTATTTTTTGGACAAAAATCTCCCTCATTTATTTTTTCGTCGACAATAATCTTCTTTTGTCAATTTTTTCTATTAAAATAACGGTTGAATGACCAAAATGTAATTTTTACGGGATCTTTTGAAAAAATTGAAAAATTAAGAGATTAATTTTGAAATTAATTTATTAATTATTTATTTTATTATTTTCTATCCACAGTTTCTTCATCTTCTTCACCCACCCACGCCACCTCCACCTCCACCTCCACAACCTTCACCACCTCCACCTCCATAAACTCCGCAACCACCATCCTAACCACCTCTAGACGGAGGAGCAAAATCGATGCCACAATAATCGCCTCCCTTACTACATTTAAAATTTTCCTCTCCCTCCTGTTTTGCCTTTTTATTTTCTTTCCTTCATCCAATAAAGGAGAATAATTAATGGAAAAATTGGACTTTGGTGATTGATGGAGAATTTTCTTCTTCTTTGCTGTGTGCACAAAGCACCTCATCACATAATAATCAAACCAGACTAATTGAACAGAAATTAGGAACAAAAGTTCAGACAAATTATCATTTTTTCTTTTCTTCTAAAGGGCAATTATTAGAGAGATTAATCTGAAAATGAAGACTCTTATTAAAATCCTATCTTTCATGCTTGGCCTTGCCTTTACCGGCGATGCACAGTCACAGCCCACATACCGTTAGAGAGATGGTGCAGTTGAGGAAGAAGATGCTCCTGCTGCTCCTAAAAATGCCA
>CATIWJ010232138.1:0-21602 GCA_949640765.1 Croton laevigatus | reverse complement strand
ACAGAATAATTGTTGTACAATAGCTCGAGTTTATGCTTTCTTTTGATTTTCTGCAATTAAATGTCTTGCAGAATTGTATGGAGTCTATGGACATAATGATAGAACAACTATTGTTTTGAAGCAAAATGTTATTGCTTTTTTAAACTATTCTATAAGCTATCAAGGGGAGGAATTGCAGTTATATATTAAACTAGAGCGATTGCTCTATTTTCTGTAGTTCAATCTGTAGATGATGTTTGAATTTGCCTTCTTTTTTTTTTTTGGCCTTAATTTACCTGATGGATATGTATATTTGTGGAATCTTGAATTGGTATTTTTTCTCCATTGCTTCGTTACCTCTGTTTTGCATTCTTTTGTTGGGGAAGTGATCTACTCTGGTTCTGTTCGGGCCTCTAGAAATATCCAGACCATAAAACAAAAATGAATGAGTGGATTTTCTGAATTTATATAAACATTTGCAAACTGTATTAAATGATTAAATGCAACTTTTTTAATTTGCAAATCACTTCCACTAAATAAAATTTCCAAAAAAAAAAAAAAATTTTCATGTTTTGGTACCCTGCAATTGTTTTTCTGTCTCCTTTATGTAGGGAAGGACTTCTTGTGTTGGGACGGACTGTTCCTGTAAAAGATCGTGGTATAGTGATTCAACAGCCAGTCCCAAAATGTTGTAAGTGCTGAATTTTTAGTCTTCGTCCCTTACTGCGACCTTATCCATTCTGATGTAAGATTCTAATGTTCACTAGACATTGCGTCTTATCTGTTAATATGATTTATTTTGTGTTGCTGTCAGTTATGCAATTCAATTTGTAAATGATATTTGAATATGCATTCCATACTTTGGTTGATACTTCATAGTGATAATATTGATATCATCTTTTGTTGGTGCTTCTTAATATGCTTGAATTATTGTTTAAAGAAATTGTTTATGCTTTCAGATTTCTCCATGCATTTCATTGTCAAGCGGTTCCCTCTATTTGTGTTTTTCTTTATAGGAAAATTGGGATAGTTTATAATTAAAATTTGAAATTTTTCATTAATATGACTGCTTTAGATTTGTATCAAAGCAAAATTTGGGGTGGAAAAAGAAGGATAGGTGCGTTCAAATTACGTCTCAGTTTAAATGTTAGCTGAGTTTCTGTAAATGTTGGTGATAAGTGTAGTTTAATGCCTCCATTTCAGCTTGATTTTCTTTGATATTGGTAAATGTAATGGAGACATCACTTTATGCAGGAGAAACAATAATTTACGGTTCAAGAATTCATCAAAAGATTGGAAATTTACGGTCTTTGAGGCAACAAATTGATAGCTCATATTCCAAAGTTAGCCAGGAAATTGTCTCACATATTGCAGGATTCCGAGCTTGAATTGGGGTCAAAAGCATTTGCAAGGAAGTTTCCATAAACCCATTCAAGTTTGTTCTTGACAATGTAGTACAGATTAATGATGGCTTAGCTAATCTTTTTAGGTATGAGAGGCAAGAAAAGTTCATGACCTGGATAATTGGTGTACAAGAGAGTTTGCATTAGTGTACTTTACCAATATATTAGCACTGTTGATTGATCTTATTTTCAAGTATCAATTTGTTATTGGTAGAAAAATTTCATAGATCAACAATTGTGATGATTGAACCCAAACCAGCTTGAGATAATGTATGATTGTTTGCTAGTTCTAAATTTGTCATTATTACTCATTTTGAATTTACAATGCCTTTTACATGATACATTACGTAGCGAAGAGAATCATAGAAATTCTATTTATTAAACAAAATAGGTGTTTTAGAGTGTAAATTCGCCTTATACATGATCCGTTGGCAGTGATAAGGGACGTATTCATGGATCCATATATGAATATTGTTCAGTATACTACACCTAAGAAGAATATACGGCTGCATATGAAGAAACTGTTTATCCAGTACCAAATCAAGAAGCATGCGATACACCAAGAAATGTGGCAAACCAAATTGTCTGTCCCCAATCCAATCGGTAGATCAAAAACTGGAAGACCAAGGAAGCAAAGAATACAATCAAGTTGGGAGATGCAACTGCAAGGGCAAACAAAAGTGAGATGCAACCAATGTGGTCAAATGGGCGCAACAAAAGGACGTGCACAAATATGCCACTGGATACATTAGTACGAAATGATGTTAACACAGTGTCAAAAACTCCAAAAATAAATTAACATACTTTAAATATTTTGTATATAGTAATAAGCATGGTCAATTTTACAAAAACTGGTCAAATTTATTTCAGCCAATCATATAAAAATACTCTCAACTTTCACTGAGTTTTTAATAATATCCAAAATTTAACTTTGTCTGAATTATATCCAATTTGAAAAGGTTAGTCTCAATAATACTCAAAATTTGAATTTTGACTAAATAGAAAGAAAAATTTAACTCGAACTCCACGCTTTGGCAAAATTTTATCCATTGTATTTAACCCATGGTTATATAGATGTTGACATGGAAAAGTCAATTTCAATAATGCCCAACTCGAAAAGGTCTGCTTGAATAATTCCTTTTTTTTTTCTTTGACGAAGATAAGAATATCCTAAAAAAATAAAATTCTAAATAAAAGTAAACTTTGAATTCATTGCTTCTAAAACATGTTCGAATTCTTTAACGAGTTTGAGAATGCTTGCATATCAATGTGTAATATTTGCTTTTTATTTAGGATTTTGTTTTTTTAAAGATATTTTTAACTTTGTTAAAAAAAATTTTAAAAAAAAATGTGTATTATTCAAGTCGACCTTTTTGAGTTAGGTACTATCGAAATTGACCTTTTTTATGTTAGAATTCATGTGAGCATGGCATGGGTTAACCACAATGGGTTAAATTTTACTAAAAGGTGGAGTTTGGGTTAATTTTTTTTTTCAATTTAGTCCAAAGTTTAAATTTTGGATATTATTGAGACTGACCTTTTCGAATTGGGTATAATCCAATAAAATTAAATTTTAGGTATTATTAAAAACTCGGTAAAAGTTAAAGGTATTTTTATATGACTGGTCAATTTATTTCTAAAGTGCTGAATAGAAAAAGGAGGATTTTGAATTAAACAAAAATAAATGAAACTAAGAGAAAAATGCAGTAGGAAATTAAAGTTAAAAACAATGGAAAACGAATATAGCCAAATGAAATTCGCGATATGAAGTTCACATGGATTGATCATTGATACTAGGATAACTCTTTAATTTCATATTACTGACAAATTATAGTGAAAAAAAAAAGGTCGATTCAACCAATCTTTCCTTACTATTAGATTATTAAGATACGATGTAATAATAACCCCCTAATTAACAAACAACCTTAAGTACGACGAAAGATTTAATTTGTCAATAGCATTAAAAACTAGAAAGACTTCACCCTAATCAACAAAGAATACGAGAATTTATTTAAATTAAATTATGTCTTCCCTTAATATAATCCAAAAGTTTGGTCACAATTAAGTGATACCATTGCTACTTATATCAATTTGACTAAACAATTATGAATTTAGTCTAATTGATTAACTTTGTAAATTCCTATTAAATGAACAACAAGCTCTTTTTGATCAAATAACAGAAAAATACTAAGGTTATATTTTTCCAATCAGCCATAAAAAAGACATAAACGTAATATAAAATCAAAGAGTAATTAAAGCACATTAAGATCTCACAATCATGAAAAACTTCAATCTTGAATTAACCCTTGACTGAAGTAAAGAGTTTAGCTACGAATGAGTATTGAGAATACGTCTGTAGATGGAAAACAACCTAAAAACATAACTGCCCAAGGGAAGAACAGAATACCCTCTAAAAAACCTAAAATGCTTATATAGTAATAAAATTAGGACCTACATAAATATAACAAAATTGGGCATTAAAATAATAGTCAAATCTCCTTTCTATGTTGTAATTTAAGCCTAAAAAAGTTGTAAAAGTCATGGGCCAGCAACTCAACTAATTTCAGCCCGCAATGCTTTCTCTGTTAGTTAGTCTTGCCCAAGACTAACTTCTAGCAGGGTAAAAAAATGTCCAAATAGCTTTTAGCTTCAAATCTGATGTTTCAAAACTCGTTCAATTATGCTCCTTTTGCTTCCTTTTTGTCAAATCCAACAATTTCTAATTAAAATAAGAAAAACTAAATAAAATCTCACAATTAAGCATAGTAAATATCAAACAAACACAATATTAGAAACTAAAAACATATTGAATTTGCAAGCTATCAAATCTCTCCACATTTATCCCATGTTTGTCCTCAAGTATGACTCAAAACTCAAAATCAAATATGCATAGAAGACTAATACTTCACCTTAAAACTCAATCCAACACATGCAAGTTCCCCAAATAACTCAACATCGCAATTGAAAACTTAACTCTCAATATCATTCCATCATTATGAACTCAATTGAAAAAACTTACTCTAAGAATTCTTAAAATGCACACCATTCAAAGTTTGAATCAATAAGCATTTTATTGAGCAATTAACAAAGCATTAAAAAAACATTTTCATAACTTCAAGAAAATAAAAACGGTGAACGTCCATATGTTCTCCTTTAAATTTTCTTTCCACTAATGTAGGACAAGTCTCAACAAAGGATCAAAAGGTCTTTATTCGAAGTTAGGCTGAGGTGAAGATTATAAAAGATAAAATAATAATGTAAGGATAAAGAATAACAAGAAAATAGGTCTTTTCATACTTAATCTCAAAGGGGCACTGCACAATGGATTTACATTGAATGTGCAAATGAAAACAAAAAATGACTCAAACAAAAATTCTATAATAATACAATAACAACAAAACTTATTCCCAAAAATTCTATTAGAATATACCAAAATTTTCTTTTTTTTCCCTTTTCTTTTGCTGTTTTTTTTCTCTTTTTTTTTTGGATTTTTTTTTAACACTAAAGAACACCCTAAATCTTACTACAAACATTGAAACCAAGAAAAATTTAAATCTAATATATATGGTTGTAGGATCTCTAATTCTAAAAACTGAACAAAAGCATAAACAAAATGCAATTGCATTAAATCCTAACTATTAGTATATGCATACGCATGTGCTCAACAACAAATTGAAAAGACTATTTTCTCGCAAAAAGGATGGTTGACAAAGGGCTTTTTCGGTTATATGGTTATAATGTAGGCTAGGAAAAAAAATTTAAGAGTACGCATTTAGCATTCATCATAAGCTAGAAAGGGTGAAAAGAATGGTAATGTAAAGGTGGAAAAATGTAAGAAGGATTAATGAATTGGCCAAAAGAATGCCTAAATCATATCCAAAATCAAGATTTGCTTAGGATCTCGCCTCAAGGAAATGAAAAGGAAAGTTCTAGCATTCATAGAAGCTATCCTAAATTTTTTACTTCGAAAATTGCTCTAAAAAACACCTATCAAAAGAAATAAAATTTTGAAAAATAAATTTTGAAAATTCAAAGTGTAAACAATTCAAACCAAGATTCATAAGTGCAGTGACAATGTAACACCCCAAATTCGCCTTACGAATAAGACAAACCGAGGTGTCACATGTGTCCTTCGACGGTACCCAGAACTTATTTTTCTTAATAGATGACAATTACACCAATAAATATACAATATAATAAATTACAATAGCAATTTCATAATTATTATCTTCTGTAATTTCTCAGTATATGCCACCCTACGACTTGGTCAGCATATGATAACACTCTGCTCTACTAGTTCTTTCTTGATTTCTGCTCCTAACACCTACAAGTTAGCAAACACTAACTTGCTGAGCTACGGGATCAGTGGATACTTTACTCATATAATCATAAATATTTAACAACAATTTTCATAACAAAACATAGGGCAATCATAGCAAGCACATTATCATAGCTTATAAATCACGTCATCACGATACACCAATCTGCACGTAATCAAGTATGGGTAAAGTATCAAACCTGGCTGTCGCTTTGTCTGTCATATGCCTCCTCTGCTAATTTCTATGCTTGACTAGATTCCATTGCTATCATCAAATTCGACGGACAACCGCCAGAAGTGGTCGGAAAATATGAAAATCCGATTTGCAATTTGTACACGACTTTCATTCCAGCTATAGATCGGTAACAAGGCCTACATCATCGGAAAGCTCTCATTGCAAGGATTTCATATCAGGTCTCAGATCGTCCGTCCGACCACCGGAGCGGCCGGGATCTACGTCGGAAGTCGACGGTTTGACTTTCTCGCCGGTCGCCGGAAATCGTAATTTCATGCGGTGTAGCAAACATCAATAGAAAGCTCTTCTCGTGAGGATTCCGGAACTGTCCTCATTTCCGTCGTCCGACCACCGTAGCTCCCGAAAAATGCGTTTGAAGTTTCTGATGAATAGTAATAGGAATAGTGAAAATCGAATTTGAATCACGATCCCCGTTGATTTATGTGGCGTCTCGGCGTCGTGCTACCACCCTCGGGTTCGCCGGAGCAGGGGCTTCGAGGCGGCGTAGTGCGTCGACCGGCCCGGCCGTCGGTGGCGGCACAGGCGGCGTCGGCAGCCCGCCCTTCTCTCTTCTCCTCTTTTCTTTTCCTTCCTCTGTTCTTCATTCCCATTTTTCCTCTTTTCTTTTCTTTTTTTTTTAATTTCCTGATTTCCCCTTTCAAATTTTTAAATCCCCTTCCTCCTCCCTTTTTTTTTTATTTCCCATACTAACAATAATAATAATAATAATAATAATAATTTCATTTTCAATTTAATCCATTTTAATTTAAAACCAATATTTAAAATTAGAGTGTTACATGACAAGCCACATAAAAGTGATATCTGTCGTAGATGCAGAAAAGGGAAAAGCCCAGAAGATCTTCACCACTATTAGAAACCCTTTATTTTCTCGATTAGCAATCTTCGACTCAATCGCAGAAAAGAGAGATGTAGAAGAGGTCACATGCGGTTGGTTGTCTCTGAAGGATAAGTTATGTGATGGCGGCAGAGGGAGTATGGGATTTTGGAAAGAATACGCAAGAGAGAAGAAGAGGCTTATGGAGAGAAATTATCTGAATTTTAACCTAGGTTAGAGGAATATAGGTGTTTTTATCAGGTAGATTCGATTTTTTATTCGATTCTCAGACACCCAAAACCAAATACCAAATCAAACCAGTTGATTTTTATACTTTCAAAATTGCAAATAGAACTGAACCACTCAGTTAACTGATTTTTCGTTCAGTTTCGGTTCACAGTTTTTTCTGTCCACCCCTAATTCAAACACCTAAACAATAAAAATTTTTACATTTTAATCCATAAAAGGACCAAACTTAAAAGATAACGAAACTTAAAGGACTAATATGTAATTTTGCATAAATATTCATCTCCTTCCTACGTTCTTCCTGTCGTTTTTGTTTAACACATAGCCACCGCTGGAAATCGATTTGTTCATGGTTCATATGCCGTGCTTATTGAAATTTGATTGAAATCAACTGGAATCAAGTTGGCAGCATGCTTTTTGATGGAAAACCAACTGAAAATCATTTGAGTCATGACAAAATCTCAAGTTAAACGGCCTGGTTTCCTTGTCTCCGGTAGCGGCAATTCAGAATTTGGTCGCTTGTTTGGTTGGCTTTTGGTGATGTGACAGTGGTTTTGAGGGTACCGGACTACTCACCGGTGCGAGAGATTTCAAATAGTAACCTCAGACCGCTAGATGGATGCTTTTAGGGGAGGCAGTGTAGCTACTGACTCTGGTGGTCTTTCCCCGGTAACTTTCCATTTTCAACTTTTTAGAATTAAATAATTAATATTTAATTAATTTTAATTAGTTAATTTATTATTTTAATGATATTAAAAGTATTTTTGAATTAAAATAATGATGATTCTAAAATCTGTTATTTAGTGAATTTTTAAAAAATAATTTATTGAACACAAAACTCCAAATTCTACTGTTTATTAATTTCTCCCAATAATTATTTAGTCCTTCAAATTTGTGAAATATGAGCAATAAATCCATTAAATAACGAGAAATTTTTATGTAAACCCATTCTATTACGTAAGCTAGGGAACATGTTAATGAAATATTGATAACTCACTCCAATAACACATAGCAGAGTTGTAAAGAAAATGAGATTTCTTATAGCTTTTCATTATAACTGAATTTCCTCATAGTTTTTTATTATAACTGAATTTATTTTAAATCTGATATGTATTTTTTAGGTGAGTTGTCAATATTTTATTGGTCTCTGATTCATAACCTAAGTCGTGGACCAATTTCATATTTCATAATAGGAGAAATTTGTATTTAATTTTTCTTTCTTCTAATTAATTTTACTTATTTATCATCATTCTTGTAGATTGATCTACGAATGATATAGTAGACTGGATTTAACTAATAATTTGTCCAATAATGGGCCAAGGTTTGGAATAACGATGATGACATGGATCTCCACTATCACCATTTTGGCACTGAACTGCCAACGTGTCACAGACAGCAGTGCTGTCCACCCTGGAGGCTGGATCCGAATTCCGAATCCGAATGCATTCAACAAAAATCCACGCTACTATATTACTTTCTTCTTCTTTTTTAACATTTTTGTAAACAGATCGCATAATCTCTCTCTATTCTAACACGAATTTAATCTTGTATCATTTTCTTCGTTTTTGGGTCTTCTTCTTCTCCACCTCCTTCATCACCCGACCCATATCCATACCCATCTCAATCGCTCATCATCTTGATATCTTCTTTGTGGGGTGTCGAATCCCTTGATTAAAAGGTTGGATCTTTATCTCTTTTGTTTTAGATTTTGTGTGAGTCTTTGAATTACGACCCGATCCTTCAGTAATTGTATTCTATTTTGTTTGTTAATTTGTTTTTTGTTATCTTTCCTAATATATTGGAAGTTCCCCAATTTTCTTTCTATTTTCGTTTTAACAAATTATTGATTTGGCGGTGAATATACTGACATAGGCATTTCTTTTCTGAATTTGTTATTATTAGGTGTTTTAAACTAGAAGATGGGAGCGTTAATATCCAAGTTTTGGTTCATGCTGTTTCCTGCAAAGGAGTACAAGATTGTAGTTGTTGGGTTAGATAATGCAGGCAAGACCACCACGCTTTACAAATTGCACTTAGGAGAGGTTGTTACTACTCATCCTACAGTTGGCAGCAATGTTGAGGAGCTCGTTTATAAGAACATTCGATTTGAGGTGCCATTTCTTTACCAATTTCTTGAATGTCCTATACTGGATTCTATTTTATTGAGTATTGGTTGGTTCTTTATTATCTTTGAGCATTGAGGGTGGAGGATTCGAAAAATGCTTTCTACCAGACATAATTTATTGCCTTTTTACTTATAAGATTCCGTTGCGTCTGCATATTTGACTATTTGGGGATTCAGATTATCATGCAATTGTGTATAAAGCTTCATAAACATAGCGGAAAGTGGAGATTTTGAGTTCAAAAGACAGATGCTTCTTGGTTTATACACAATAGCAAATACAAGATTGATATGGGAGTTGTTTGTTATATCACTCGACAAAAATGATTCTTGATTCAGTTAAAAATAGGAACAAAATTGGGGGAAACAAGAAGATTGGTGATGCTTTGATTAAGAATTGATTAATTTTGTATTTGCCTCTCACTGGGTGTGTCAGGTCAGGATGTGTGTTTTTTTCGTTTACATTTGTGGCCTAGAACAGTTGAGTGAATGTCCAAGCTTAAGGTCTCTTCTTTAATAATTGAGTGTTGGTTTGGGGCTCTGTTTAGTGGTAGAGAATATTTGAAAATGAAACGGAATTTTGGCTGGAAGTATAACAAGTTAGAATCTATTCATTTATGCAATCGTTTGGGTCAGATATTTTTTGTTACCTGTGTTTGAGGTAGATTGCAGTCATCTCCCAGCATATTCTGGTATCAAACTGCGAGGATAGTTTTGCTAGAAGTTATAACAATGTTTAGTCATTATATTATTGCCACTGTTCATTTTTCCCTACAAAATTCGAAAATATGATATCTTGGAATAATGAGTTGGCTAGTGGCTATCAGCAATCCAGAACTCCTAGATGGGCCTCTTTTTGGATTAAGGCATCTAAAGATGTAAAGTTCTTTTCCCACTTCCATAAATAATGACCTTATTGACTTCAAAACAACCCTTGTTTTATCTTCTATTTTTTATGTTGACTGATGCACGCTATGCTGTTCAGGAAATTTAAAAATCCAACTGTGAACATTGATGGAAAAAAAATAGGAGTCTGGGTTTTTTGCAGTATAGTTAGTTAGTTGCCTGTGGATTACATTTTGCAGCCAGGATGCATTTTTGTATCCTACTATGTTTATTGATTATGTACACTTAAGTTGAATGCTAATTAAGTTGGCTTACTCTCCCACTTCTTAATGGCAAACCTCCAAGGACCAGTTTTGATATGGATTGAAAGAAAATATAAGGTTAATATTCGGTTGAAGCAGATATACTTGAAAAACAAGTTTTTCGGTTATGCATCTATGAAGTTTGATATGGTTATTTTTTTAAATTGATTCAGCGAATGATACTTGTTTGATTACTAATTTTGGGTTAAAACTATTAGGTGGATGTCCCTACTGTTTTGTGTGATGTTATTCTAGGAATCTTAAATAAGATTGTCTGGTGTTGTGATCAGGTCTGGGATCTAGGTGGGCAAGAAAGACTCAGGACGTCATGGGCTACATATTATCGTGGAACTCATGCCATTATCGCAGTAATTGACAGTACTGATAGAGCTAGGATCTCAATCATGAAGGATGAGCTTTTCAGATTACTTGGACACGAGGACCTACAAAGTTCTGTTATACTAGTCTTTGCAAATAAACAAGACTTGAAGGATGCCATGACCCCAGCAGAGATTACTGATGCTCTTTCTCTCCACAGCATCAAGAACCATGATTGGCACATCCAAGCTTGCTGTGCGCTTACCGGCGATGGTCTATACGATGGCCTAGGGTGGATCGCCCAGAGAGTTACTGGCAAAGCACCAAGTTGAAGGGGAGGTTTAACCGAAAGAACATTTTCAAAACATCAATGAGCAAAACAGAATTATGAATTGTGTACTGTCATCAATATTGTAGGTTGTTGCTTACATTTTCAATCGAGTTGAAGAATTTGTCATGTTTTGCACAATGAAGCATTTCATTATAGATACTAATTAAGAAAATGTTGCTATAAAATTGTTATTTTCTACACAATAGAATGGAGCAATACATAAACTGTAGCCAATAACCAAGTATTGCTAAAAAATTGTTACATGTTTGTAAGCTGAAGCCCATGTCAGCGATTGAAATCAAGGTACAACGATTGAGATCAGTCATCATTATCAGAGTATCCAGCATCTGCAACTGCAACTGCAACTGCAACCTTTCCGTTCTTGTGGACCTTCAAACCATCGATCCCATAATGGATTTAAGGGGCCATTTGTTCTGCCAAATAGCAACAAACACCTACTTAAGAAATGATCATTCTTGCGGATAATTCATAAGAATCCAGCAGAGGAAGAATCACAGAAAGACATTTACATTGGGAGTAGAGGGTCTGGTCTCATATCCACGTTGCTAAGCATTCTGAGTGCACAAAATAATTCAGCTTTCAAATTAAATCGTATCCCTCAAATAGAGTAATCAATTTAACACTTGAATTCTGTGTACCAAACGTTTTAGCACACGGCATTGCAAAAAATGAAACAACTTTGAACTTACTCCATGCACGCTGCAGATGCACTTTCCATCTTATCAAGCTTTTCCAACTCTTCCTGCATACCCATTTATTCGCACAATTAATTCCACAATCAGATTGGATCATAATAATGTTAAATGACAAACCTAACGCAACATTTAGGTCATTAATTAGGTTGCACAAAAGATTCTTCAAAGACTGCAAGCTAATTGTTATGCATAGTTGATGTATGATTGCAACATAAAGCAAATATACACATTCTGTTTGCTCATATGATAAAAGCTTCCAAAATTCTGCAAATGGGACCCGAATTTCTAGACAGTTAACAGATATGTAAAAGAAACCATGTATAATTCCACATATTTATCAACATGATTTTGCTGCCATCATAATGTCGATCAATTTTCATAATGAGATGCCTAATTCCGATGCACTTAGACAAACAAAAAACTGAATGAACCTTCTTACAATTACACAAATAAGTTCTTTCAGGTTCTAAAGGATAAAAACAGCCTCTTTAAGAAATAAGTTCACATCTATTATAGTCATAACATAAATATTCATATCTAGTTATGAGCACATTACTAGAGTTTCCTCATCAGAATCTCAGAGTATCAAAGTTAAAACAAGAACTACACAATCTTGTGTAATTTGTAAAAGTGCAATCGTAGTCAGCAAAAGTAACATTCTCCCACTACTGCCTATTACTTGCACAATGCCACCATCCATCTAAAATCATTTATTTTGACAGCAATAACAACCACATTTTCAGAGATGGGAAGAAACATACAATAACTACATTATAGGCCTCATTCTTCCAACAAATTGGACAACATATCTCTTAGCAACATTTATGAGCTGATCCCTAGTTGAGAGATTGGCAGCAAATGATTGACCAAATTACAGCAAAATCCTCTTCAACAATTCCAGATGGAAGACAACTCAATAAAAACATTGCAAAACCCATTTTCCTATTTTAATGGTGCGAATCTCATACAGCCTTCTAAGTCGTCCACTTTCACTCAACAGCAGAAATCATGAATTGAATACAAGCAATATCTCACAATGTGCTGAAACAGGGAATGTTAAATTTCTTCTAAAATCTATTTGAAGCGAATGCTAAGCATTGCTTGTGCTTTTTCGCTTTTGACTTAAAAAAAGCACTAATTCAAAAGCATTGCTGCTTCTATAAAACAGCTCAACCCCCACAAAAAAAAAAAAAAGAAGACAAATAGGTAAAAGACTGACATTTAAGTTAAAAAGTGCTTAAAAGCAGCTTAAGAGTCATGCGAAACACCCACTAATATAGCATGGAAAATTCAGCAATATGCTAAAGAAACATCAACCTGAAGGGTGAAAACAAATGAGAAACTCTAGTGTAAAGACTGTAAACCATCATTATGCATGTCAAAGAAGCATAACAAAAGAAAGGACACAAAAAATGAAGGATTTTACAAAAATTAATGTCAATTTCAGCTAATTTTCAGGTCAACGGTTTATATGCAGCGGGATTCCAATAATATCCGCAGGACTGTATATCAGGAATTAGGATATAACGAACTGAAATCATTGGATTACAGCAATCAACTGAACATATAACCCAATCCCTCCACTAGTCAAGGAAAAACCACCAATCTCTCAGAAATAATGTCAATACTTGAAATTATAAAAGCTTTCTCTCTTTCCTAATGACCTTTAGCTTCTAATTGAATTTTAAATCTGTACAGATGGTCAGAAACAAAATTACATTCCAATTCAAATTCTTTATAAATTGGCAGGTCTATCCAGCATAAAGAATTTGAAAGAATGAGACTTTAGTGGCACAGAAGTTGAACAATTCCTTTGATTCTCTACCTTAAACAGAACCCAACTCAAAATTCCATTTCTTATTCAAAATACACTCGTACAATCAAACAAAGCAACAAGAATTGGAAGAATCCAAACGAAGGATAACTAAAAAGAACAAACAAACCTCTAAAAATCTAGTTTCTTGCTCGAGGCGCTTGAGCTCAGCTTGTATCCTATGCTTTCCTCTAGTATCAGAAGCAGTAGCAGAGGCCAAAGAGCTAAGGCGTCGGGTTATCGGACCTGAAGAATCAGACCTGTCTGATTGCATCTCTCGAAGACACAAAACACAATAATACCAAAATCAAAATTTTTTTTGACAAGAATGAAAGAAGCAAAAGTCGCATCAGAAGAACAACGATGCTATTAGAGAGAAGGAAAAAAGGGTGCCCCAGAAATCAGGATGGACCCAATACAATTGAAACTAACTACTCTCTTCCATTAAAGACCAAACAAAGCGAAAGGACTATATGTGTTGCTGTTGAAGATAGTGTTGATTGATTGGGGCGTTATTTTTGGCCTTTTGCGACGGCTTTTTAAAAAGACAAAAGAAAGCAAAGTTTTATTCTTTTTGTGTCGTATGTATGGTATATGAATGAAAGCTGGAAATCTTTTTTATCTCTCACTCTCATTTTTCTGCGTCTCTTTTTTGTCTCTCTTTGAGTTTTACTGTTGACTGTTGTGTCTCTGCTTTCTAAGCCATTTCTCCACGCGATGTCTCTCGATGGCCCACTCACTCCTCCTCGACTTAACAAAATTTGAAAGGCCAGAGATACAAGACGCCCGGCAATTCTTGTTTCTGAGAGACGGAGGAAAAGTAAATTACACATTTTTTGGAGGGTAAAAATAAAAGTACAATGTGACGAGTGAATTGGGTGCGTGAAGGACACGTGATTATAAAGAGCCGTTGGGACGGAGAATGGCGGCTCGGTGGTCTACACATGGAAAACCACTTCAAAAGCGTTGTCCACGTGTTGTGATGTGGGTAAGGCGCAAGCGTTATTTCGGTTTGTTTATGTTTTTTTTTCCCCTCTAACCTTTCTTGTTTTTTTACACTGCTGGCAGACGCTGTTTTGGAAGAGATAAGAATCCTAAACACTGTTACTAAACTAAACTCACACCCAATAAATCATTCCTTTAAGAAGAAGGTCTGTAACCTTAAATCCGGTACGGAAATTAAATGGAGCTTACCACGTTTGTGTTTAATTCGACATCTCTTATGAAAAAAGGGCTAAAAGTTGTTGACTTGTAAAAAAATACAGACGTATATACGTTTTAAAAGGTTTTTAATTCAAAAATTCCAGTTTACTATCCACTTTAATGAATATCTCCAAATTCAAATATAAAATTGGGCAGACAAACTCAGGATAATTATTTTTTTAATATGTTTATTTTTTTTCTCGGCACGATAAATTGTATGAGTTCGAGATCAATTTCAGTGGTCCATAATTTAAAGAATTTAACTTTGTATTGTAAATTAAATATAAAATAATTGAGACCGGTGAATTTACAGTTATGTGAAATTTATAATACAGAATCAATTTCTGTGCACTGTCACCCTCTGAAATTAATCTTGAGACTCAATATAAACAATTTACCATGCTGAGTCGAAAAAAGTAAAAATAAAAATAAACAAGGGAGAACTATAGGAATGCTCTATTAAATTTTATAAAAATAATGCATAAAAAAGTTATATTAAATTTAATAAAACATTATACAAAACTAAAATCAGTGGTGGAAGCTAGTAATTAAACAAGGTCTAAACAAAAAGTTCAAGACTCACAAGCACACTTGAGTTATTTAGCCTAATAACTACGAATGATCAATAAAAACTAATAACAAAAGAATTAAACACAGTTCTTTTCTTTTTTAAAAAAAAAAAGGGAATTAAGCACAAGTTTCCTGAATTTAATATTTCTTTGATTCTTTCAGAAGGGAAAAAAAAAACTTCTATGTTGCTTCTTGTTAAGTCTCTAATGTTGTTGCAATTATCTATTTCAAGTAATTGTTGCGTAATTTGTTCCTGCCTCAACAAACAGCCCTTTCCAATTTGCTAATACAGGACTGGCTACGTTTCGGTTCATATCAGTTTTGGTTCGTGAACCACCAATTCATGGTTTAAGAACCCAACCGTCGCGCGGCAGTTTCAATGGGGGATTTTTTAGTGGTTTTCAGTTTAAATTGGCAGTTTGGCAATCATTCTAGTTCATTTTCCGTTCACTTCAAGAAGTTAGTGAACCTGGATTGAACCGAAACAAGGACGTCCGGTTCATGAGCAAGATTTGTTCCAAACCGATTCAGGCTTGGTTCATATCGTTGAGAACTGCCGGTTCGAATGGTCTAAACCAATGTATGGCTAGCACAGTGATAAAACGGTTTTATTAAAGCCTTCTTATTAGAATCTCGCGAGGTCTTGAATTTATTCCACACCATTTTCCAACATCTTTTTACCTATGGTAAAAAAAAATATCATAGCTTTATATTTTTATTTTATTTTCCAAATTCAAAATGCATCAAATGTTTGAATTATTCATATTTTATAACAATTATTTAAGGTTAATTTCATTTGTGTAGTGTTCATTAGAAAAATTTATAACTCTTGTCCCATATCACTAAAGCAAATCATCCTTAGCTTGTTACCATTAAGATGATGCCTCCATGATCATGGATCCTATCCCCTTCATAAAAAATTTCATTGTTCCTAAGCATCTTTAATTGAGAATTATAGTTGTAACAGAAATTGATATATGCAAACAATACATGATAGAGAATATATGTAATTTTAGTAGTTGTTCAACTAGATTAGGTGGGAAAAAAAACTCTAATAAATAAGGGCAAAATGATTTGATGGGTTACTGAGTTCTAGAAGCTGCTGAGATGTTCTCTATGGCTGAACACTTGAACAATAGCTTGAACGAGAAGAAGACAATGAGCAGTAGATGCTGTTTATTATGTAACAATCGAATTCTAATAAAATGCTTTAGTTTATTTAAGCAAAATATAGTATTTGTTTATTTTGGATTCTATCATTCCTGCTTAGAAAACTCATGCTGTCTAGATTACATCAATGACGGGACTGCATAAGTGTTTACTGGAAACTAATAAGATCAATATATTTTGGCTGGTTTTACACCAATCTATAAAAGCCAGTAGCTTTATAGTAATTTGTAAAATCCAGAACCTGAGATAGTAGTCCAGGACATAATGAGTTCTACAAATCAAAATTCTAAGAGCCTGGAAGTAGAATATCGGAAAGGTCAGGGAGTTAAAGATTGGGGAGACTCTGCTGATCCCCATCAACCTGATAATAGTTTCCTTCAGGATTCTTCACAGGAGGAGAGATTAGTTCTCAAGCAGCATCATAAAAGTTCATTTTTAAAGGAAATTGCGAAACCGTATCAAACCCCACAAGGAAAATCAAGTTCAGGTGCTTGTTACCTCATTTCAGATCCTGAAAGGTTATGGTAATAGACTCAAAAGAACTTGCAGTTCTAAAATAATTGATCCAACGGCCAATGGTAAATCAAGCGCAAAGGCGATCATTAGTCAAGTATTATCAACTGAAGAAATCCTGAGGATTGCAGGAAAAAGATTTTTCAAGACCGTAATCGAGCCAGTTGAAGATTCTGGCTTCTGCCTTTCCAATCAGGATGCTGAAAAAATTGACCTGGTTAAGCTCCTGCTAAAATCTGCTGACAAAGTATTGAATCAACAATATGAAATTGGAAGCATGTTGGTAGATGAATGTGTTAGCTTGTCTTCGTGCACAGGAAATGTAGTTCAAAACTGATTCAAGACAAGGGAAGAATCACATCACTAGATATGGAAAAACTGAAATCATTCAATCTTGACATGGCCTTAACTCCACCTGTCTTGGTCATTCACCAAGTAATTCCCTTCCATCAAGTTGCAACTTTTTCCGGAATCCAATCCATTTTTAGAAAATGCGGACGAGGCGGGAAAGATTCATGTCGTTGATCTTGTATTGGACATGCTTGATGCAAGCATTAGCATCTCGATCTGTCAAGCTTTTCAAGCTAACTGCTATAGGAACTGGTGAGAAACAATTAATTGCAGTTACTGGTAAAAGGCTGGAAGAATTTTCCAAGACCATTGGCTTACCTTTTCGTTTCAAGGTAATTATGGTATCCGACATGCTTGATCTAAACAAAGATATATTCGAGTTAGAAGATGATGAAACAATAGCTGTTTATAATGCATATTTCGTTAGAACATTCATCCGATTACCGGGTAGGCTAGATTCTGTAGTGGAAGTGATTAGAAGCCTTAATCCATCTATAATGGTGGTCATCGAACCCGAGACTCATACTCGCCTTCTTTTGTAGACCTTATCTTTGAAACTTTACTCTTCCTCGGTGCATATTTCGATTGTCTAGAGGAATGTTTAGGTGATGATCCTGATAGAACCGCTACAGAATCATCCTACTTTGGTGAGAGAATCAGGTAAATTGTAGCCGGCGATTGTGGATGTGTAAGACATAGTGTTCGGAGGGCTTTGTTCGCGCGATTTGGAATGGAGGAGACTGAACTTAGTTCAT
This sequence comes from Croton laevigatus, assembly GCA_949640765.1. Lineage (NCBI taxonomy): Eukaryota > Viridiplantae > Streptophyta > Magnoliopsida > Malpighiales > Euphorbiaceae > Croton > Croton laevigatus. Next base: position 3,576 of record CATIWJ010232138.1, on the reverse strand, counting down.
CTTCTTTACTGCAAGCAAGAATGGTTGCCAAGACATTTTCTTGTGGGAATTTGTACACTTAATCTTGATGAGAAATGCCTTCTTATTGGGTGGACGGGCAGAACAGTAACTTCTCTATCTGCTTGGAAGTTCATTTCACATTAACAACAACAACAAAACTAATTAGTATTTGAAAATTTTAATGTAACATTTTGTTTTATTTGTTGAATATGATGTTTCCTTTTATTTACGTATATTTATTTAGTTCTTGTTGATACTTCATGGAAATTCTACACAAAGTTCCAAAATATAATATTTGATTTACTTTGACTTCAAGCGATTGTTTGGAATCTAATTCCACCTTTTCCAAGTACCTATTAGATCAACCTGAGTTGTAAACTTGTAAATAATGCATGAACGTGATGGAAGAATTGGGCCCATTGAGGAACGGAGCTTACGTGTTCGTTATGAGTTGCCAGATCATAGACACGTGTCTTTCCCATGCCTTTCATCTCACGCACTTGTACTTTGCAGGTAGACTACAAAAAGTTTAACGGTGCAAGTGCAATCACTATTCAGCAGTACTACAGATAAAGGGAAACAGAAGAAGAAGAATAAGATAATGAAGAATGAGATTATTTTGGCGCTAAGGTTTGGAGTGGTAGTGAAGCAGGTAGAATCATTGCCAGGTCTCAACCTGACGTGGCTGACCCACCTCCAGGAAGTCCGGGGTCGAATCCAGGACCTGATGTCCCACGACCCCCTATTCCCTCGCCTCCAGCTCCTGATATTCCATTACCGAAGCCAGATAAGCCACCGCCTGATAACCTCTCTCCTCAGTCCTCTCCCTAAACCAGACATTGAACCTCATCCGCTGCCGGAAATTGTGCGACCATCATCTATAGTCCCGGAAATTACCCCACTCACCAGCCCTTTTGGGAATTTGTTCTTCCTCTAGAAAAAATAATGAAGGGAACTGTCTGTTAATTATGCGGCCATTACTCTCTGCAGTCTGTATTTTTATAAATAAAAGTGGAATTCAGAATAAACAAAATTTTGCTGGATAAACTGAATCTGTACTTGAATCAATAAAATAATCATAATTTTTTTCCAATACAAGTGATTTGGTGATGATTCATGAATTATGAGATGCTTTTTTCTTTTTCCTGTTTTGAAATGAAGTGTTGAATTGAATCAGGTAGATCAATTTTTGGGGCATGTATTATCAATTTTACTGACAGATGGTTCTAATTATTTTTTACTGAGTCGAATTTTGAAAATAGCAACTTGCTAAAATTGATCTTGGTATTGATGCAATCCACTAAAAATTGATTTCGGTATTGATGCCATACACTCAAATTGATCTGCTTATATAAAATTTATCACCCTAGATGAGAATGAGATTTTTATCTAATAATAATAGAAAAATTGTCAGAATAGAGAATGATACATGCTGACACAGGAGAATTGAATTGTATTTACCTATTACTTACGTGGTCAATCTAGAAGAATATGTTGTTGCATGGCCAACAAGTGTCTCCTACTTGCAGTGATTCAGCTGCTTCATCTTTAACTTTTTTATACAACAAAAAATTGCTTGCTCTGTTTCAGCATTATCTTCACTCATGGCCCTGTTCTTGTTTTGTTAAAAATGTTTACTTCTGTTTCTGCGATCTCAATTACCCTGATGAAGAAAGCTACCGCATTCCCATTTTGTAATACAAAACCACAAAAACTTCATGTTTTCTCTGCGATTCCAAATAAAAAGATGGTGAACAATTCTGTCTGTAGAAAGCAGGATCATTTACTACCCCTTGTAGCTCAATTACAACTAGTCAAGAACCAATCTAAACCACCGCCGGAATTCCCAGGAAAGCCAGATTATACTCCTCCTATTCCACCTGAGGTGCCACAACTTCCCAAGGATCCGGAGATCGAGATTGGAACTAGCCCACCAGAAATCATCACACAACCTCCAATTACTCCAGAGATACCAACTCCCGGACCTGAATACCCTGTTCCGCCGCCGAGAACCCCTGAGCCTCAACCACCTTATCGGCCGCCCCCTCCCAAATTTCCTCCTGATCCGGATATTTTACCACCGTCCCCGAAATTTCCCCCTGATCCGGATATTCTACCACCGCCTAATGATCCACCTCCGGATATTCTTCCACCCCCGGATCTGCCGCCAGAAATTAAGCCACCCCCTGGCCCGTATGTGTCCTTTACAACCTCGGATATTTTTGCATTGAAGTTGTTCTACATGGAAGTCTGAAGTGTTGAAACGATATTGGCAACAGCAGCTTCGAATTTTGTCTTGCAACAGACTTTGAAGTCTTGAAAGTTTAATTAAAGCTTTGATCTTTATGAATTTCATCTAAATTTGAACTTAAATGTGCCAGAAGTTTAAGAATAAAAATTGTTCTACTGAATCCCCTCACGAAATAGGGTGTTGAATCTATCAATACAAAGGTTTTTGTCTCAAAAAATAGCCATTAAAAAAGAAGGAAAGTAGCAATGCAGTAAAAAACAAACTAAATATTGTTAGTTAAAGAGTCTTGTGGAGAACAGTTGTGGATTCAGTTTTAAGAATTTGTGAATTTATGATTGAGATATGACTTACATGTTAAAGCAAATAAAAAATGTCTAATACATAATTTAAAATAAAATTTCATTGAATTTTTATATAGAATATCTTAGTTAAAAAAAAAATTTTAATCGTGACTCAAACCAAATTTTTAAATTTAATAAAGAAATTCAAGCAAATTTAAAATTTCATCCAGTAATTTAATAAAATTGTTATGTACGTAGTCATAAAAAAAAAAAGGGTTCCTTTCAATAAGTCATGGAAAATTGGTTTGGAAAGGGTTGTCATTCCCCACTACTTTCCGTGACCAAGTTGAAGCTTTTTTTATCTGTCTTAAATAATTTCAATTTCAATTATTTTTTGGAATATTTACAAAAAAACTCCCCATGCTTTAGCCTATTCAACAAAAATCTCCCTGTTAATTTTTTTCGGACACAAATATCCCTGTGTTTTAATTCTGTTAATAAAAATACCCTTTTGTCTATTTTTTCTGTTAAAATAACAGTAGAAGGACTAAAATATAATTTTACAGACACTTTTTAAAAAATTCAAGAAATGAAGGGACTATTCTGAAAATTTGCATCTTCAACCTAGAAAACCTACTTGGACAACCAGCCCCATATGCTCTTCCACTGTTCTCCTCCCACCATTTGTCACATTTGAAATTTTAATTAACGACAGTTAATAAAATCGTTGGGATGTAATTTAAAAATTAAAAGATATCAAAGATTAGAGTGTAAATAACAAAGGAGTAGATTGAAAGGTATATTGTAAATTATGGGTTAGAATGTAATAAGGGGAAGTAGAGCAATGAATGCAACAAATTTTCAAGGACTAAATTGAACATGAAGTTAGTAGAATATGAATTAAATTGCAAGAAAAGAATGGAGAGGAATGCATGCAAAATTTTTCCATTAGTGGGTTTTGCTGTTGGCAAGGAAAAGGGTTAAGTGTCACGATTTAGAGAAGGTTGGCAGGTGTTGTCGTTGAGGTGGCAGTGTTTTGCTACT